>VCNE01001389.1:0-17341 GCA_009869805.1 Oncopodura yosiiana
GAACTAGAACTGATAGACACATCACTTCCACTATAGTATAGCATTGTCACTTCCTCTTGTCAAAACAATTGATATTAATTCAGTATGCAAGATATTCTAGTATTAAGTCTTTCATTAATTTGTGACACGTTGCAATCTCTTCAGGTGTATTTATATAAATTAATGTATTAGGCAAAAACAAATCAATAAAAATATTTTTGTCAACTTCTTACCTGAAACTCTGATATTTCCTTCAGCTTTGCCCATAGATTGTTGAGCAATACACGAGTAAATACCTTTTTTAAGAAAAGAATAAAAATTTTAAGCTGATGTAAAACATATGTAATATTGTATAACAACATACCAACATCTTTCCGACTGAAGTTACGTATAGTGAGCCTCACATGAACTTTGTAAGAAACACGAGTTTCATCTTGGATGTATTTGGTACTGTGTAATAAAAGTCAAAAGAAATGAGTCGAGGTTATTCATGAAAGAATATTTATCACTATACATATATTTCCCTACAACTATTGTGTGCCTCAACTTTCTTCTAAAATTCTCCCTTGTCTCACTTCCTCTTGCATTATTGTTATTATATGTTATATACAGAGTGCACTATCATTGCTTTATAGCATCAAGTTCATGACATTCAAAATGATTTTGTTCTCGACTAACTTTAAGGTACATACATAGCTGTACGTATATTATGATTGAGAGAGAAGTTGAATTGGATAAGTGAGAAACGTTGTAAAGGAAGTCATTGCTATTACCTGTTCTTTTGTCCAAGACCTTCGTCAATGTAAACTTCTCCTGTTGATTTAAATATGCATTAGTACAAGTTTCAAGGATCAATATCATACCTTCTTACCACGATTCTTCATCCAATAAACAAAGGCTTTGGGACAACTTTCTATGTGACATTCGAGAACGACATCAGTGCCTAATGGTGCTCCATAATAATTGTGACGGGACTTTTATTAGTGGAGGAACTGGAATTTAAAGTCAATTGTTATTCTTTGGTATTCTTTTGATTAGAATTTTTGTTTAAAGACGCTTACAATTCACATCAACAGTTATTCTTTTTGAGACAGCAGGAGGAACATCACTAAAAAAGATGTGTATTTTGTTGAAGAAATCATTACTCAAGCACCAATGTTTATAATGAGTCTTAAAAATATTTTATTAAAAAACTTCTTTTTTCAGATTTAAACGAATTTATTCTAATTTAATTATAGCATTGCATCTTATAACTCGTAATATTCTACTATATATGTACATCTAGGCTGAGAAGTGAATAAGGAGTATTGAGTAGTCCTTCCCGAGTCAAATATCTTCTTAAAAAACTTCAGCATATTCTGAATAATGTATACGCTCGTCACTGTAATATAAAAATAAGTTCTTTAGAAAGCAAAATAAACATGAGAAAATTGTATAGAATTTATAAATTAGCTTACCCCTTGTTGTCCATAATAATTATCACTATAAAAATTCACCAAACTTAACTAAAAATGTATTTGGACCAAGAGTCAGATAGACTTGTTTATTTCTCCTGTCAAACTTCTTAATATGTATTTCAAAGACCACAGAAGAATTAAAAATAAGTCTACATATGCCCATGTGTGTCCATTAGATCTTACTTGAGAGCTAAGCAGTGATAAACACCAATTTGTCTCCTGTCCATCCTACATTTATAGATGAGTTGAGTATTGTAGTAAGTTTATAGTGTGATGATTTTATTTATAACCTTACCGAATGAACTGCAGAGTCTCAGCAGTAATGTTATCAGAACCTATATCGAAACCAAAGCACGCATCAAGAAAACTCATTTCATTTCATGACATTATATTTCGATTTTCTATTCTATTCTACGATGTCCACTGTAGAGTCTCAGCAGTAATGTTATCAGAACCTATATCGAAACCAAAGCACGCATCAAGAAAACTCATTTCATTTCATGACATTATATTTCGATTTTCTATTCTATTCTACGATGTCCTCTAATACTTCAACAATCTTCTGCTTATCATCTCTCTCTCTGCTTCCTTTCTCTTTCTATCTACAGCTATTGTTCCTTGAGAATTGAGAAAGCACTATTTTGCCATTCCTAAGGTGTTGTCCATACAATCTTCCGCGAAATTAAGCTTTTGTCCCATTTAATATATACCAATTTGGCCATGAAAGTCAACGAGATATATTTAATGCGTAAACTAAGGAACATTGCTATATTGCTGAGAAAGCAATCCATGTTGAATTTAGTGATGATAATGGGCTCTCAGTTCTCATGTTATATAAAAGAAACAACATAGGAACATTATTATTGTGACCCTTGTCACAGCTTCTTAATTAGTTTAATGAAACTAGACTGTAATGGATTTGAATTTTTATTTCAAAACTCACTTAGGCTCTCTACTCTAGTTCTCTCTTTTGTAGTGTTAGTTTTTTTAAGAGAGATAAAACTCTATGAGATGTACATGTTGTGTATTTGCTTACACTACTGAATGGAAAAGGCGAGTGAATGAGGTGGAAAGAGTATTCAAAAGTGGAGAATGAGTTGAAAATAATCGTAGAGAAAAGCACTTTATTGGTGTTTACGATGGGCTAAAATGCTTTCTTCAAGAAACATAATGGGTGAATGAGGTAATAAATAAGAACAATGAGTAACCAACAGAGAGAGAAACATGTGCTAAGATAGTACTACTACAACACTCTCTACTCTCGCTATATGCATATAGTAATTCTAAAGACTATATTATACTACAGTGTTAATGTCTCTTGTATAGTTTCTTATGTTGTTTTTTTTACCTCGGAACGAGTCACGCATTCCTTTGCGTATCAAGATTTTTTCACCGTCTTCTCTCTGTAAAAGAAAATTTTTAAAAGAGTAATTAGGCATTAATATAAAAATACATTATGTGTTATAAGAAGTATATAAAAACGTACTTTCCACACAATTTTTGGTATAGGGTGACCTAAGTTAATTGAAATAATTTTATTATAGAACTCCAATTACAACTATTAATTTTTTTGTATATTTCATTACCTGTGGCTGTAGAGGTTAAGCCACATACAAAAACAAAAGATGAATTAATACTACCAGTTTTTGTTATATTAAAAGGTTTACTAATTAAATCAATTACCTTTACAAGTTAGTGTAGCATTATCTCCTTCTCGAACAGTGATATCAGAACTCGTCTCTTCATCAATAATATTAGGGGACACTGTACATATACACAAAAAAGAATTAAATCATTTAGATTTTCATTAAGAAATTTTCAACCCTCTGTCTCTAATTGCTATACGTGCTACACTTCTCCACCATCTGTTTCTCATTCTAAAAGTATCAAGTTAAGAATTTCAACCCCTCTCTATAAATTTGCATATGTACTTGACATGCATTTAGTTAATTGAATATTTTAAGCCTAAGGGTGAATCTTGCCTTAAAAGTTTCTTTATATGTTGATAGAAGTGACTTATTGGCACAAGAGTGTGACGAAGATTGGAACTTTATTAAAACTGGAAGCTTAAAGCTTCAGGCTCTCTCCTTTCCCTTATTACCTTCCCTATCATTTACTAAGCATCTCAAGTTTTTCTCTCTTCTCAGAGTTAAGTTGAATAACGCAAGTTAGTAATCTAAGCTGTCTTTGCTATATATGTTGTTGTACATACATATATATATATATTGTGTAGTATAAGAGATATATGTGTACATAACAAGTATATATATATAATATCTATAGTACATGTGAGGAGAGAGAGAGAGAGTTTCATATCTCAACAAAAATAAATCATATGCTATAGAGTTTTTCGAGAAAACTTATGCGGCTCGGAGTGAAAGCGGAGTTTAACTCAAGAAACGACGATGATACGTAACCCGATATGCGAAAAAGGGAGAAGTACTAAAATGCTATGTAGAAAATACATATAGTGTAAAAGTTTGTGTTATGTTGTAGTGAGAAAAAGCAAAGCAAACGACCACAACTCATCCCTCTTTACTTTCTTTCATGGTGCACTTGCCTAAAATGTCCTTTTAGAACATATTACTCGATACCAATATATTTTGTGACTCTTCTTCTGTTGCGTCTCTCTCTCTCTCAGTCTATTGTGTCCATACAAGTTAGGTTGCTACAATATATACAATCGATAGTTCTATATATGAGCTTCTTGCTTCTTCTCTAAAATGTAAACGAGACAGAGATATCTGAGGCCTTAGTGTAATATGTGTGCACTCATTTCTCTGCTACTAGACTTTCACTTAAGTGAAAATACAATTCTTATACTACTACTATATATATGTACCTGTCTTGTCTAACTAAATATTAGCTACTATACACATAGTTGAATCTGCAAGTCTTTTGAGGCAGAAATTTTCACTGTCGAATAATCCATCTTAAGCTCTTCTGCCAAAACTTAAGACACCTTCTATAATTTAGGATCTATACTCTCCCTGTCTCTCTTTTAAGAAAACTTCTTAACAATACAATGCGACAATTTATTTTCAACGCATTTCAGTCTCATAACTTAGAATCTGAGTCTTTTAGATTACTACAGATGATATGTGTACGTCATTCTAGATAGGAAGAGCTTCTTCTTTTTCTTTCAATTTGTTAGCACCAAGGGTTAGAAAGAAAGTTTGATGAAGATGATAACTTGCATATCATAAGTTGTTTCATAAAAAGTTTTCTTTAGAAATGTAATTGTGACACGTGCATCATCATCATCATAGGTACTACCTTCATAAAAGACAAGACATGAAAATAGTAGATGAAGTTTGTGTAGGAGTAAAAAAAGTTTAATTAAAGCATCTTGTTTTATTTGGTTACATTTTGAAAAGCATATAGGCTTCGTCATATGTATACACGTTGAAAATTTTGTGAGACGGAAGTTGTTTAAGTAAATAGGAAAAGTGTACAAGTGCAAAACTCTCATAAATGTGGATGACTGAGTTTTGTACTAAAATGTGTGATATGATAATGCTGGTAGTATGCTATATATATATATATATATATATCATATTGCTTGCATTCAGTTTCAGTTCACCACGTTTCTATATCTAGAAACTGATGAAAATATACTTCAATCTGATGTATAAGAGTGAATAGATAAGGGAGAGAAGAGCAGATCACATTCTCACTCTCAGTGAAAGTAATTCGTGCCATCCGTTTGCTTAATTAATTACTGACTACTACAACTGTGTGTATGAGTCACACTGTGTTCTGTTGTACTACTGCTGGTTCCTTGGTTGGCATCAGACTGTTTGAGAAACTATCTGTAGACACCTTCATATTATTCAACAAATCTAGCATCCTTTTCCTCTGTCTGTGGCATCTACAGTGCATTACATCACACTATATATTTTCACTTTGCTTTCTCTTTTCCTATATCTTCAACTGCTATCAATGACATATACTATATAGCTATACTAGCAAATCTAAACCACCATCAGAGGTAGTTAGATATATGTACATATAGCAAATAGTTTGTATACATGATGATTTTCAAAAGTTGCATTCTATATGTACTAGATAGGTGATGAGATGAAAGATATGTAATCAAAGGGCATGAAAATGTGGTAAAGGTTGAAATGACGCAGAAATTCATGGTATTCTATGCTATATATATATGCAAGATGATATAGTATAGTTAGTTTTTCTCACATAGCACTAGGGAGCCATGAAATTACAGAAATTAAACTCAACTCTCAACTGTCTCAACTCTATGAACTGTCATCAACATTATAGCTATCACTTTCCTAACGACTTCTAATATGTATGTTGTGCAACTTTCACTTCAAGAGTCAAAGATAAAATGACTTTAGTTAGAGTAATACTTACCGTGTACGTCTATGCAGCCCAATTGCTTCTTCATTATTGCTGTGTTTATTTGACACCTAGAAAGAGATTCAAAGAAACAAAAAAATATATATATATGCATTTCTAACGAGAATAACTTCATGCATGTTCATTCGTGTATTCTGAACGTATTTCTGAAGACTGAATCTAATCTCCTATAAAATAGTTCCTTATTGAATTATTGTGTCAAAAAACCGGAGCCTCTCCTTTCAGAAGTTAAATAAATAAAACTTGACTTACATATAGCAACCTCGATCTTGCTGTCTCACTTGACGTAAATGTAAATTCCAAGTTTGAAGTCCATCATGAGTAACACTCACACGAGAATTATGTGTGACAACTTTAGTATCAAGAGTAAGAATCGTCTGATCTTCTCCACGAATAAATGCCACCTTAAAAATATAAAAGTATATTACTCATATATTAAGAAATTTAGTTTAGAGTCAAAGCAGAATTTCATGTTCAAAATCCTTTTGTTTGCTCACTCATTCATTCATTTTGAGCATTCACTTCGTTCTCATCTGACACGCATTATGTACAAAGGGAAAACAATAGGTGTCAGAGATTGAAGTGAAAGGGCTTTAGTACATTAGACACAAAAGACATATAGAATGCATTATTAGAGAATGAGGTAATAAAAATGAACCCACACACTGCTCCATGTACTATAGTATAGACTTAACTATATATATACCACTGAAGTGAATGAATAATGTAGTAAACTGGTGCTTTGTGGTTTGCCTACACATTACATTACTTAAACACGAGAGTAAAAGCATAAATACACTTTTACTTTTTACAGTGGTTTAATATCGTAGAGCAACTAATGGTCAAGAAAAAAAATGTTATTTGTTTTAACCATATAGCATCATGAGTCTCCAATAAATTATCATTTAGGTGAAATAATGATCTGAATAACATCTCAATATCCCAGCATTACATATATGATAGTAAAAGTAATATGTAGGGTTCCGGTGAGAAAACTTTATTTTTATGACAAACGTCTCTGTATAATAATAACCATACAGCAGCAGCACGCTGAATAGTATGGTTTGCTCAGTTTTGCGGAAGTTTCTTTACTATGGAACTTGGGCCGTATGTAGAACGATGCGTGTGCAGATGATAGAAGAATGAGACGAAAGGATTGTTCTATGATATTTATATGGTAGGTATTATAGCTTGCTGTCTCAAATATAAGGGTTGAAATACTACTAGGAAAGTATAGTGAAAGTATATTGAACCAGTGCAGAGAGAGAGAGAATGAAGTCTGACGATGTTTTATCCGTACATTTGAATTGGTCGTAAATGGAAAGTATCATCATCATATCATATTTGGGAAACCTATATTCATTTGTGGTTTGGAGACTGAAAGAGAGAGTGCAAGACATTGTCATCATAAAATGGGTTCTAGGGGCATTTTCTTTCGCTTTTAAGTGTGAATAATCTTTGCAGTGGCGAAGCTCTTTTTTGATAGTAGACTACTATACACTACTTCAAAACACTAAATCCTTTTTCTATGTTTCTTCATGTTCTCTTTCTCCCAGGGAATTTGCATCTCTTTTTCAAACAGACGTTTTCACTGATGTAATTCTATAAGGACTCTCTCTCTCTCTCAATTTTCATGTTGTTATGTGTTTGGTTACTTTACTAGATATTATAATGTACTACACTAGCATTGTTTTCTCTTACTCTCTCATCTGCAGGTGGTAATAGTTAAAAGTAAACGAGCAGTGATGAGTACTAAAATGACAACATTTGCACTACTAGAGTATTATTGTGAATGTGAACTTTTCTTCTCTCCCCTCAAAATGTGTCATTATTTTTACTACGTCTACATTTCTCATATTCTCAATGACTGTTGTTAGTGAAGACTAAAATCAGCTTCAAGGTCTCTCTCTCTACTTTCTTTTACCGTTATCTATATTGTTTTTCTTTTGCCCCTTGAAACTAAAGTACTTACTACAATAGTAGAAATAGGAGAAATGTGATGAACGACATTTTACCACACATGAAGGTTTTCTCATAATCTTATTTCACTTTCTCCCTTCAGTTATATAGTAGGTATATATATATATATATCTTTAGTTATATGATAAAGTAATGTACTCCATATCCGGCCATTATTCTTAGGATTTTTACTCATTGACCATATAGAGAGAATTTTGAGGGAAAATTGTTATTGCTTTTAGGTAAAAGTGCATTGTGATGTTTCTTTTGGATTATTTCCTTTCCCTAGTTTAATTAGTTTCTAATGTAAGAGATCAATTTAAGCGAAATTATTTTTATTGTGGTCTGGTCAAATGAAGGCGAAAGTACAGGCAAATCTTTTTATGTACATGGAGAAAGCTTTTTTCTATATTACAGGTGGATGCCACACATGCAAATGTGAGCAAGTAAAAAAAACAAGCACATTAGTAACAGAACTAGAGAAAAACATTTGTGAAGCATTATATTGCCCATGGCATTTGGCACTATAGAAGATACTATACGTCACACTTTTCGGTGAATAAAAAAAACTCTCTTTCCATCTCTATACTTGAGCAGCATCCATAAAAGCGAAAAGTAGAGTCTACGAGCTCGTTTTCTGTTCACGCATTATTCGGTTTTCTAAAGTGTACTACTACATTTAATACTTTATACTACTATACAGCTTTCTCTTTTTCTATATAACTCTCTCCATACAAAATGCAACTATAGAAAAATATATATACTACAGGAGTTTGCTACTTTGGTTTGAGTTCTGTACAAGTTTTCTCTCTGTGTCTCTTTCTCTCTTCTTTTGGTTTGGTTTTGTTCCTGTCCTACTACTATAAAGAGAACATAGACATCGTGTATTAGGGTACATCTGGGATTTTATGGCTCAGAGCAGCAACCGATTACAATGAAATTTTTGTCACATAAAACAAGCCACAAAGAGAGAGAAGAATGTCTCACTCTGCTCTGACTACAGAAAACTAGATTCACTACAGTCCTTTACAACATTACAACTGCAACAACCTTTTTACCAGCTTTGAATCACAACTAAAGGAATGCAGTTTTTAGGACTCTAGTAACTAGTATGGTAATATAAAATAAACTTACTTTGTATTTTCCGAGATTTCTCACAACGCAACCTAAAATAGCTATAAAAAGAGAGTACATATAAGGTTTCATCGGTTGAGAAATTTATTGACTCTGAATATCTTTATAGGAGAATACTATATTTTGATGTCTTACCTTCTGATCTCTCTTTGACAGTTATGTTTCTAATACTCTCAACAAATTCGGGCTCATTGCTTATACCGCTTTCCAGAAATGAGTCTGTAAAGATAGAGATTAGAAAAAATGAGTATAAAACGTTAAGCAGTTCTTGGATTGCTAAGCTGTCGTAAGAAGTCTGCCGCCATGCTACAATACTGTCAGAATAAAGCAAAGAAAATACACCGCAGCCGTCACTTTCTTTAATTTCTTTCCTTTTTCTTTTTTCTCTCTAACAATTCTATTTCTCCGTGTGTTCCTTTTACTATTGGCTTTTCCAAAAGAGTGGTTTTTACTACTGAATAGAAGAGAGAGTACAGGAAGAAGTACAAATCATGTTATATACGTCTTAGGCTACGACAACTTTTACCACTACAACTACCACTGCCTCTGCTACCATACCACAAAAAGACGGGTAACTTCTATGTTTTTACTTTACTCTCTTTCGCCTATGACTTGACACTTTGCATTACATTGGTGAACTTAATGCTACAATGCACAGAGCGTACACAAATGTTTTCTCTAAAAGACATCTCATATATAGCCTACTTTAGAGTAGAGAAAGAAAGAGAGAGAGAGAGAATTGAAAATAGCGACTAAAGTTTCTTTCCCCTTCATTTGGAGACGTTAGCCAAATTTAACTAATAACAAATGGAAATTGGAGGCGAACGAGATTTTTTGTCTAGAGTATATATATACGTTCTCTTCTTCTTCTATGACGTTATATATATTTCTTCTCTCATTCAGACTTTTACATATATAGATGAGGAAACGAGAAAAAGGCATTTCGCTACAATGTGTTCAAAAATAAGCTCAGATTGCTTTTTTTCTCTTGGTGGCATTCAATCAGCTTCAGCATTTCTAATTCTTTCCCTTCGCTTCGCTTCTTCCTCTTTCTTTCTAAAACCACACTATAGCTTATATATACTATGAGAACATTCATATATACATTAGAGAACAATAGTAGATAGAGTAGAGACAAAAGCAATATATTTGGTTCTCGACATTCTTTTGCATATTAGCTAACTAAAAGTACAAGTGCTCAATAAAATGAACTTATGGTTTTAAAGCGCTTTAAACTAGCTTTGAAACTCAATCTATATAAGCACATCTGTACGTCTTATACAAGTCTTATGTCATACCACAGAAAATTACATTACATATAAAAACTAATTTCATATTTCTAATAAAATTCTTCTCCTCTCCAAGTAGAAAAAAAATATTTAATTTCTTTTGAGAAAAATGATGAAGATTGACAATTTCTTTAGGGGGAGAGAAATAAAAAATGAGACGCATTTCTCAAGATAACTGATTGAATATATATATAACATCACAATATAGTACAGCTACTGATCTTTCAATTTCGTGCACTTGAAAATTGAAATTGAATGTAATTCCTTGTGGATCTCTTTTTCTTTTCTCAAACGGAAATCCAATGACACTTGTCTACCAAACTAACATTCGAAATGCATACATTGTTCACTTTCGAATAAAGTTTGAAAAGAGGATTTGGAAAAGTGTATATAATATTGGTATATATATATAAAGGTAATAAAGGGGAGAGAAAATCTAGTATTTGTGTACTCTCTGAGAATTGCGTAAGTGAAGTGAACTGAATAAAAAGGCGCTTCTACAATGAGTTTTCAGTTTCAGTCTTCAGGGTGTATTGAGTAAAGTACACAAATAACAAGGGATGAAAAAGTGAGTGAGAAACGAGACGAGGGTTGCCACTTTATCTATATACATATACATATGTGTGTTTAGATGTAGAATATATCAGTACGATTATTTCAAACTGAACACTACATATCTTCTAACACTAGTAGATGTAATTGATGGCATCTCACTTCTTCTTCTCGTCATGTTTATCCAGAATGATGGAGGACGTGATTCTCTACATTTTTCTACTCAACGACCATTCTAAACACTCTAAAGACCAAACACCAAATAGCTTCAGTATATCTTTAGTTGTACTGTATATTGACGAAGAAGAAGATCACCTATATATATCTGTATTTCTCAGATATCAACGTCAAATGTGATAACATGTCTGTTTACACTCCCCCTTTCTCTTGACTCTCTCTCTCTCTACTCTTTAAGTTAGGTAGACAGGAGAAGTGCATTGCATTTTGTACACAAGTTGTACACGTTTGTTTGTACCATTCACTTGACATAAGACTACATAGGCAGAGAGTCAAGAGTTTGTCAGATCTCAAGAAATAGTCAGCTCAGATTCTCAAGAGCTTTGCCCTTCTTTATCTCTGAATGAAATAGAGAAAGCAAAAGGGAAAGTCGAAAGTACAGAATTCTAGAATTGAGGATAAGAAAATAAACCCTAGAAAAATAGAAATGCTCCTTCTGCTGCCCAAAGCCAAGAAGAAAATCAAGTCAAGTGGAAGCCTATACTAGTCTATATATATATATATATATATATATATATTCTCAACCCTTTTACCGTCTTATCTTTGTACTTTCACATGTTCACACGTGTTTACTTATCACTGCCATTTATTACAAGACTCTTTATATAAAGAAGAAGTAATCTATCATTCGTCTCAATAACTCATTTCTTCAATCTGGTGTTTACTCAATGTCTCACATTTAACAGAATTGATCTTAGCAATCAACAGACGCGTTGAAACGTGACCAGATAGAAAGAATAATATACTGAGTTAATGAAGCATACATCTTTTAAATTTAATTGAAGAGCTTCAAATGCAATATTGAATTTCCTTCTCTCCCTTTAGAAAAGGTGCACAGGGTAATTAAGCTAATACCTTTGGAGGAAATGAGTTTGAAAATGTCGAGAGAATGAGCAAGTGCAAAATGCAATATAACTTTTATGAGTTCTTGTCTATGGTTCAAGTTAGGTTGTATATTTTGTGGCTTGGCAAGGCCATTACACATGAGGAGAGTTTTTGGTTATTGTTTTTTCTTGCTGTGAGAAAATTCATTGAGGAGGCAAAGGAAAGTATGTAGTATTTCTATTAGTGCATAATGTGAGAGTTGTACTGGTATAGTACGCAGAATGTTAGTTTTAGAAATATAGAAACAGCAGGGCAAAGAGTTTTCCTTTTTCCATTAACATTTAAACTCTATATTGCTTCCATTAGGTTACTTCTCAGGCTTAGAGCAAATGAGAGAGAGAGAGTTGAATCTTTTCAAAAGATCTCTCTCACCCACTTTGTAACGCAACTACTTTTCTTATTATAGCTAAGTAATAGTAATCGCATAAGAGTTGAGTCCATCTGCTACTTCTCTCTCTCTCGTTCTTTTCTATACAGAAAAAAACTATTAGGAATTGAGAAAATACAGAGAATTGCTACACTCACAGTAAGAAAAAGAGAGAAAGAGAAACTAGTAATTAACACTTGAGGAAAGGAAATAGCGTACGTTGCGTAGCTCTAAATTCCCTTCCTCTATTCAGTTCACTACTCGATTTTTATTGACAACTATGAATCACTCGCAAATGTCTAAAAAGCACATGGCACTATAGATGTGTGGACAAATTTCACTAAAATATAAGGGCTATACTTTATCAGATTTTTTCTTCCTTTGGTAGAATGAAATGAATTGTAATTTGTAATAGTAAATTCTATGTTCTCTACCCTTCTTCTTATGTGCTTAGAATAAATTCAATATAGAACTTTCCACCCAATTAGCTAATTCCAAAAGTGACGGAATTACTACAGTAGCAGTGTACAGTACTGTGTAAAATGTCAATATCATAGAAATGACAAAAGGACGCAATTTGGCAGAATGCTTTTGAGTAATCCAATAAAGAGATGTGGTGTGCGGTAGTGAATCAATGAGTATTTTTTTACTCTCTGCCAAAGTTTGCTATTAGTATTGAGCCAATGATCTAGAGTATAGTAAGCAAAAAAAGAAGTGTAATATGTAAAAGGAAACTAGAGTATACAACAAACATAGCGCTTTTATTTTTAGTATACAACAAGGCTATATTGCTATAAGAAAAAGAAAATTGTAAGTGGTAAAGTTGTATTGCTATTTCTTTTTAGAACTGTGTGAAGCATATGTATTTTCTTATATACAGTATGCACTTGACTTGTCTTTGCTCTTTGGTTTTTTTTTCTTTGCGTCAATAATATTATGTAGTAGTGGAATGCATGTGGTTTGGTTTGGTCTTCGTCTCTCTAATGCTATATAGAGTTGAGAATCCTTTCAATTTATTTCAATGTTCGACTCGGAAGACAATTCCATAAATCTTACATCTTCTCTTACCAAGGATTGAGATGACAATGGAATTTAGGCATTTACTTCTCTTCTCTTGTGCTATGTACCCCATTGGAACAGAGGTTAACCCCATGTGCTATTACGACCCCGAATCAAATCAAAGGAGCACCGACCCAACTTATATATATATATTTCTATGTGTGACACAAGCTGAGTTGACGTATAGTATACTAAACAATCTTTTAGAAAAAAGAGCCATAGTGTCAGAGTAGAGAAAAAAGTAATGGGGAAAAAGCTCAAGTGATTGTGTGATGCAGTATGAAAAAAGTAAATGATTGTAATACTTTCCCAACTGTCAGCTCTATTACATAAAAGTCAAAAGTGAAGAAAAGAAGTAAGAGGCAAATATTACTACAGTTCATCTTCATTGATTGGTTCAATTGCGCTCTACTTACTCATTTTTAGACATAAAAAGAGCTTCATATATTTCTCTGCTAATAACACTTTTGTCACACAAGAGTATAGTCATTTGCAAAAGTAGACCACTTTTCTAATATCAAATATTGTAAATCACTTCTATGTTTATTTATACGATAGAGTATAATCAGACGCTCAACATAATTTCTGCTTTCTCATGATAAATTCATAGCTAAACTAGCATAAGAGGAAGAGAACTAAAGTGGACAACGTTATCCAATCGAGATAGGCATTTAGCCAAAAAAGTAAATTCCTTTTGCCATTGTACTCATCTTCTTATTGCAACGTATTGCTCTGTCAGCATATTATATTTCAAGACAGGAGAAACTTATATATTGCAAAACCTCTTGCAATTTTATTGTCCGTGACAAGTATTTATAATACTGACCAGCCAAAGTGTACAACAATATTACACAACAGAGTTTAAGAACAGGAAAAGGAAATGTAGCTATGATATAATCGTCTGGTTAAACAAATATATTTTACTTCAAGGGCCAATGTCATTTTTATTTGAAGATTTAAAAAAAAGATTTTGCTTCTGGCAAGCGTTTGAGGTGAAGGTCTCTTCCGTTTGAATCAGAGCAACGTTTCATCACTTTTGGCCAATGATCTCATAGGAAGAAAAAGTAAAGATGAAGTTCAATATTAGAATCGTCCTTCTCTCTCTATCTTCACTCGAGCAGTAAAGACAGAAAAAAGTGTGTAATGGAAGAGTGCATTCACATTTCACATTATTTCTACAAAACTACCCAAGCGAATCCATAGGTCACTGATTTACGTGCTAGTGGTTTCAGTTTTGGCCAGAGTGCGAGACTCCTCAATAATAAATCAGGATAAGTTGCATTTTCTACAGTGAATAATAACTTTGAAAAAGAAAATCTCATGTATATACCTCTTACTATTAGCCACATCTTTTTTACTTTCTCTTTCGCTCTCGTCTTCTATACCATCAAAAATGCCGTTATGCAGGAATGGGCACACAAACTATTCTGTCACAATGTTTTTACTTCTTATTGTACAACTCAACACATGACAAAATGGCATATTATTGGACAGAGGAAAAAACAAGAGATCATCTGCTGTCTTTCCTCACTTAGCTTAACTTTCTCTACTTTCTCTTCTCAATGCATTTGTGTCTTATGTGAAGTGGTAGGCTCAAAAAGTTGGAAGAGGAGGAAGAAAAAGCTCTTTTCTTAGCTTTTGGCTCAGGTGCGGATTTTCTTAGAAGGAATTCTCTTGAGACTGATATTCTTCACGTACAACTTGGGGATGAAATGTACACTATCTTATGGGACACGTCGACTGTAGGTCGAACCATCAATGAAATGGCCTCTAAACTGTTTATGCTTCACTCACCATGTGTAAGTACGGCAATACCTTATTCTTTTCTCTACTAAGCAGGGGTACAAGAAGTTGTTTTATATAATTGAGTCTTTTAACAACCTACACACATCCCAGAGATTCACATGTGTTCTTCTTCTTGTGCAAGAATAAAATAACAACTTAATTAACTTTATATGTCTTCTTGATAGAAGCAGGCACAAGGGCAAATGGCTTAATAACTTTAGTATAGATTTAATAGAGAGAGAGAACAAATATCACGATGAGGATATATAAAAAATATCTTGAAGCTATCATATTACAGCAGATTGAATGCAGATAGCTGTAAAAAGTAGATCAATAGAGCTGCATGTGAGAAAATGTGAGCTCATATTATTTGACAATTTGAATGAATCTAAGAATGCCGATACTCAATTTGAAAAACTAAATTGCACCTGCCGCTTTGCTCCATTGTTCTATTCTTTTCTATATATATATAATATTGTAATACTCTTGCGTGTCTTCATGAACCACCATCTGTGACATATTCTTCATTCAAATTTCTTATTCAAGGAGAAAATTGGGAAAGATTGAGAAGAAGTAGAGAATATTTAAATTTGTGATGAATGAGAAAAGGTGACCTGCATTTTAACTTAGTTCCCAATGGTAGGTAATACAATATAGATTTTCATTTGCAGTCAATAACTCTGCTACAGAGAAATGAAATTAATCTAATTACATTTTGATATATTCTACTTCATCAAATGCATAAGAGCTGCCTTATAATGGTAAGCCACACTACTCAATTTTGACTCTCCCCTAAAAGCTCATTAAAGGTAATTTCATTTTTGCAATTTATTGCCCTCATTCACTTTATATATGTTTATAATCATCATTCTCATAAGTTGTATTAGAAGCCTAGGTCAGTTTTATTATTACTTAATGTATATTACATATAAATAGTGTTTTTCTCTAGTCTATAGAGAGAGTATCATATTTATATAGGCACTCCTCTGCACTACAACTAATCAAACAAAAGTGAATGGAACACTCTTATGTTCGGTGTGTGGTTGATGGGTAATAATGATAATGAAACTTTCCCCTGTATAATAGACAAAATAAGACAAGGGGGCTCAAATGCAACTCTCAGGTTGAAGAGTGAGAGAATAAACTTCTGGCTTCTCTCTCTCTAATATTTCTTTTCTTATACTTTATATCAACCCTGTATAATAGACAAAATAAGACAAGGGGGCTCAAATGCAACTCTCAGGTTGAAGAGTGAGAGAATAAACTTCTGGCTTCTCTCTCTCTAATATTTCTTATACTTTATATCACTGCAACAGCATCCATAAGAGAAAAGGCAATTTCATCAAAAACTTCCCTGTTCAAAATGCCTTCCTTGCATTTTGGCTCTTTCACATATATACCAATTTATAAATAGGGATGCAAGTTCAGCTGGTCACAGAACTAAATGAACTGATTAACTACCAAAGATTGACTTTCTACTCCGCTGTTGCATTTATGAAGTAGAAAATAGAAAAGAAATTACTTTGAGTGAACTTGTATAACCTATAGATTACTTACTTACATTTTCATACTATTTGTTCATCATTTTCTACTTGGAACATGGTATATATATATGTAACTACTCTCTGCATGTGATGTGATTCTATATGTGTTATATTGTTCTCAACTCAGTGAGCCGGCACTGATTCAACACGAAGAAAAAGAAAGAGGGAAGAAAAAAAGTTTTTCGATCACGTAACGTGATATGAAGGTGAACGAGCAAAAGAAGAAGAAGAATAGTAGTAAAGATGTAATAGCTCTATTATTATGTAATGCCATCACCCACGAAGAACACACATTAGAACAAGCGTAATCGTATTGTCAGAATAATAGCATACTCTCGCACAATTTCCTTCATGATTACTAACCGCGAACATAATTGAGAGTATCATTGCTCATTTTCTCTCTCATCTAACAACTTCTCTCCATAAGAATAGCATTCATGATTACATTCATTGTCAGCTTATTTTAAAATGTGTTGGGTTTGCAAAATAAATCGTAGTCAATACTGCTAATGAATACTAATAAAAATAATTTTAGCTAACTTGTTTATATATATTTACGACTTATTTACTTAGCAAGAGATTCATTTATATATACTCTCTACTATTAATAAGTTAAGAGGGATCAAACCAACAGATGATACACATCATAGTGATGCTTTATACAAAAAGATACACAAATATTATCAAGTTGAGAAAAGAGGCATAAGGAAC
>VCNE01001392.1:0-10883 GCA_009869805.1 Oncopodura yosiiana
CCAGTTATTGTGTAAGTCGGCTGACTATTTAACTATTAAATTAGCAAATCATGTAATCTGATTTTTCCGTAATTTTTCAGCTATTTGCATGGAGGACTATTTATGTCTGGCAGTGCAAATAATTATAAAGGCAAATATTTTGTTGATGAGGATATTATTCTAGTCACACTAAATTATCGAGTTGGAGCTTTAGGCAAGTTATATCTAATTTATTTATTAATTAGAAATTAATCTAAAACTTGATACAGGATTTCTATCCACTGGTGATGATGTACTCAGAGGCAATCAAGGATTATTTGATCAGAAGCTAGCTTTACAATGGGTACAAGATGAAATACATAATTTTGGAGGAGATAAAAACCAAGTTACATTAATGGGCGAAAGTGCAGTACGTGATTAATTACTCATTTCAATTTAAATGAAACTAACAATATTTTCTTTTAGGGTTCTGCATCTGCTCATTATCATATGTTATCACCACAATCAAAAGGACTATTTAAAAGAGTAATTAGTCAAAGTGGAAATGCTGTTAGAATATATACAACTACACCAGATCCTCATGCACAAGCTGTTGACTTTGCACGTCGATTTGGTTGTCACAACAAAAACGTCTAAAGAACTTGTAGATTGTCTCAAAAAAGTAGATGCAGATAAATTAGTACTACAACATAAAGAAAGTGGAGAATTACTATTACCACAATTCTCATTATTTGTGCCAATTGTTGAGAAGATTAATGATGATAAAGCATTTATTGCTGAAGAGCCAGAAATTCTTTTGAAAGAAGGAAGATATAATAAAGTTCCATGGATAGTAGGGTAATATTACTAAACCCATAAGTGTTAAAATTTTAATCATTAATTGTGACCTTACTCTTATAGGGTTAACAGCGCTGAAGGTGTCATATTCAGTGCAAGACAAATGAAAAATTCATCATTTATGTCAGCTCTACAAAAAGATTGGAATACGATGCTTCCTCGTGTAATAAAAGTTGATGAAGATAAATCAGCTTCAAATCAAATTGCAAACTATTATTTTGGTGAACGAGCAAAGTCAAGCAACTTTAAATTATCTGATCCAATCAATATGCAAAATTTAACAAATTTATATAGTGATATTTATTTCTTTTTGCCAACTCATAGAGCAGCTCAATTACAATCTCGTCATTCTCCTGTCTATATGTATTACTTTTCATATAAAACTTTATATATCAATTTACACTTTGATATCTGCAGTAGACTCTAATGCAAAATATACACCAGTCGAAATACAATATGCATTTTATCTAGTAACATCTGTAATTCAAGAGAAATTATTTGGTCAAACTACACCATTTTATGGAAGTGCACATGCAGGTTAGGACTGTCTCCTGTGCCCCACTGACAAACTGACTGACTGACTAACTAACTAACTTGCCGACTAACTTAAACCTAAACTAAACTGACCACTTAATAATACATATTATTTGATTTTCTAGCTGAATGAAAGGTCTGTTTAGTTCAGGGTAGTGTCAGAAAAGAGGCAAAAGTTAGGTAAGGTTAGTCGGCAAGTTAGTCAGTTAATTAGTCAGTCAGTCAGTGGGGCACAGTAAACAGTCCAACCGCACTTATTTATACAGATGAATTATCTCTATTGATGAACAATCACCCATTAGCAGAAGTAAGACCAGGAACAGTAGATTACTCAATATCAAAAGCAATGATAAAGACATGGGCAGACTTTGCAAGAGGAGATACTGTATTAAAATTTCGTGATACTACTTGGCCACAGATTGATTCAAATGAACCAACTACTGGATATAAATATATGGAATTAAATAATCCTGGTGGACTTGTTAATGAACCATTTAGAGAAAGACTTGAATTTTTAAATTCTCTCAAATTAAAATATAGAAATAAAAACTTGTATTATTAATTTAATAAGATAATAAGAAGACTGGTAAAATTTATTAAATTGAATTAAGGAAGAATAAATAAACGTACAAAAAAATTGTGATTTTAAATTAATATAATAAATGTCAGACTTTCTTTTGAATTTAAATTTGAGCATGCAAATTTAAGGGACAACAATAACTTTTTAAGTAGTACATAATTATGAAGTAATAAATCAGCAATAACTTCCTTAAGTTCGGCTGTCTCTACAATTAGTTCCAGCATCGTCTGAGCAAAGACATGAGCGTCCACCTCTTAAATTTGGAACACATATTTGATCATCTCCACAAGTGTTATATTCGCAAGGACTGTAAACTGTGTTTCAAAAAAAAAAGAAAAAGGTTATATAGTAGAATTTAACTTTTAGACAATTACTCTTACCATTTGGACAATTGGATGGAACCAAAACTAAAAAGATAAATAAATGATTGTAACACTTTGATTAAATGTCAATGAGATAATTACATAAAATTTAATAGTCACATTTTATTTCTTAATTGGACAAAGTTAATCTTTAATAAACTACAATTAATTAAATGAAGAATTACAAGCATAAATGTAATATTATCATATACACACAACTTACCTTATTAGAGATGTTGTCAATCAAAAATATGGCTAGTTTATTACATTACCACATAACAAGAGCCGACAAAAGAATAAAAAGTAAACGCGATCTTTGTTGTGTCTTATTGCGTCCCATATTTTTAATTTTTACTCATTTGACATCAATAAACTTACCTAAACCATAAAGTTTTCCAGTACCACCCAATGAAACATCAATTCCAGTTTCCATTACACCATTATGTTTTGATGCTTTTTCAATTTTCTTTGTTTCCCAATCACTCCACCAGAAATAATTTGTTGATAATGCTAAACCAAATGGATATTTAACATCATTAACTACAGCTACTCTTCCTCTTCCATCAAGACCAATACATTCAATTTTATGAATTCCAGCATCAGCCCAACATAATTTATCTAAATATGGATCAATAACAAGTGAATTTGGTAAAGCAACTCCTTCACTAACAAGTACTTGTCGATTAGAAGCATCAAGGCCAGAAGATTCAATTTTAGGAAAATCTCGATTCCAATCAGACCAGAATAATTTTCCACGTTGAGGATATACAACAATACCTCTCGGATTTACTAGGCCAGTTGTTATTAATGATTTCCTTACTTTAGTTTTCAAATTAACAACTTCTATAGTATCTTTAAGTGAGTCTGTAAAATATAAATTTTGTGATGGCCAATCTACACTTAGGCCTTCAGGTGATCCAATTTTATCATCTAAAAAATGTTGTCTTATTACTTCCATCAACTTTTGCCATTTTAATTGCTCGACTTGCAACATCACTCCAATAAACAATACCAGCAGGACAATCAACATCAATTCCTATTGCTGTTTGAAATGGTTCAACTGTTAGAGGAATTTGTTGTTTTTCATTTGATGTAGGAATTTTAATAAGCGACATTCCTTTTGTAACAAGTAGAAATTCTCCTTCAGATCTTTTAATTTCAGGTGTACATAAAGTTCCATCACCTCTAAAATTTTCACGGCATCTACATCGCCAATCTCCACCAATAGGTACACAATCAGCATTACTAGAACAAATTGTTCTATCTTGATAACAAGAAACTGATGATCTACAACTGTGTCCATTTCCTTCATATCCTGGATTACAAAAACATTTATAACTTTGAGTTGCCAGTTCTAATTTACATGATGCATTATCATCACAATCAGTACATCCAAATACGTCTTCAGTACATGTTAATCCATCTCCTTTAAATCCTGGTATACATTCACCTTTGATAAATAATAATAAGAACAAATTTTAGTTAATATGTGTTTTAATAAACTATTACATGAAACACTCACATCCATATTTTGATAAACTTGTCAACCATGTACATCTAGCATTAACATGACAATTTCTTAAAACGTCACATCCAAGATCACCAATATCTCTACAATTATGTCCATCTCCTGTAAAACCTTCTCTACATTTACATGCATAACGACCTTCTTCATGGCTATAAGCACATTCACCACCAATTTGTGAACATTCAGAATGACTTCGACAAGAATCTTGAGCTTGACATCTAAAACCATCTCCATTAAAACCTTGAGCACAAATACAAGTATATTGACCATTCTCAAGTCCACAAGATGCATTGATGTCACAAATTGATGGATTTTCTTGACAGTTATTTGAATTTCTATTTCTAGTATTTTGTGTATTATAATCATTTCTAATATTTGATGAATAAGTTGACTCATGACATTCTCCTTTACGATCATCATAATCATAGCCTTGAGGACACCAACATTGACTTAATTGACAAATTGGATTTGGTCTTTCTAATCTTGTAGAACTTGAACGACAAGTGTAGCCATCACCTGTTAATCCTGCTTGGCATACGCAAGCATACTCATTAAGTGCTGGGTCAAAACGACAATCTGCTTCTGGATGACAATTATTTACAATGTCACAAGTCTCTGTTTGTTCTCTATGACAAGATACACCATCTCCAGTATATCCTATATGAAAAAGTTGGAAATAATTTATAGAATAAATAGCCCATATATTTATATGTACCACTAAGACATTGGCAAACGTATGAATTGCTAGCTGAACTAAATAAACATTCAGCAAAAGGATCACATAAATTGATATGTCTACAATCTTGATTTTCAGTCTCAACACTTGAGCCAGAGTGAGATTGATAACAGTAAAGTCCGTCACCAATAAAGCCTGGAGAGCAACGACAACTTGGTTGATCAGGAATAAGTTCTTGACAAAAAGCATTTTGACCGCAAGTTATATCATCGCAAGTCATTCTTTTTGTGCAAGTGTAACCATCTCTGAAATATCAAAAGAAAAAATGATACCGATATAGTTTTTAATTCTAGAGTAGTATAATTTTAATAATGTATACCCTGTATAGCCACTTTGACATTGACACATGTGTGATCCAGGTGTATTGATGCAATTAGCTGTTACATCACAATTTGATATACCAATTTCACATTCGTCAATATCTCCACAGAATGTTGGACTGTTGACAATTGGTCCTTGTTCGTCATAATGGTATTGCTCTTCATATCTATGTATAGACAGAGTTAGTAAGAAACTATAATATCATATCCTATGATCATCTTACCCCAAATTGCAAATACATTTTGCTTCATCTCCATCAACTACACAAGAGCTATTTGGACGACTGTACCAGAATAAGATAAAATTAAAAATCTAAAAAATACTTGTTTAATTAATTTAAATATTACTTGTCACAAGGATTGCTGCTACATGGATCATTACCATCAATAGGTGAAACTTGACTAGTAATAGCATATCTTGCAATTTGTTGAGCTAAATCATAGACAATATAATTTCTTCCAACTTTCATCACAGTTGTTTCTAGTTCCGGTGGAACTGGTTGTGCATAAGGACATTCATGATATTCAACAGTTTGAGTAACAGTAAATGGATTTTCTAATGAAGTTCCTTCAACAACATATGAATGAGATGATGTTGAGCGAATAACTCCTGGCGATACTCTTCTATATTCCATTTTAATATCTTTAACTTCAATACTTTTACCAACAGGAACAACAGGGACTGTTCCATGAACTCTAGTCTCAGCTTTCATATGACTAAACACATCAAGTCCCAAATAATTTTGAAAAACTTGAACTTTTTGCCCACTTTGATAGAAATTAATTTCAGCAGTATAATTAAATATTCCACCAGTTAATGAAAATCCATTTGGTGCTCCTCTTATACTTTCACTATAAAGCCATCCTATTGTAGTGCCTAAAGTAATAACAGTTTGCATATCATATCCTAATCTTTCGGGTACTTTTG
Organism: Oncopodura yosiiana; assembly: GCA_009869805.1. Classification (NCBI taxonomy): domain Eukaryota; kingdom Metazoa; phylum Arthropoda; class Collembola; order Entomobryomorpha; family Oncopoduridae; genus Oncopodura; species Oncopodura yosiiana. Next base: position 5,805 of record VCNE01001392.1, read on the forward strand.
CTACAGCAGTATAAGCTCTTCCATCTTCTGGTAAAATATATGAAAATAAATCAGCATCTTCAATAGATATTCCATTGAGTACTCCTTTTACTTTTCCATTCATTCTTAAAGGAATATCATTTTGTAAACAAAGTTGTCCATTTCCATAAAAGCCAATAGCGCATTTACAACAAAATCCTGGTTGATAGTCAATACATTGAGCTTGACTATGGCATTGTGTAGAGCCACCAGCAGAACAAGATTTACTTGTTTCAGCAGAAGATACTAAAAGAATGACACATATAAGAGAGTATGAGTAATAGTAATTATTGTACATTTAACTCTTATGAGAGTTAAGTCATATTCTATGCTAATGTATGTACCCGAATCAACATTAATATCTGGCTCTTCTATTGAGCTGACTTGACCAATTTTAAACGCCCATACTCCAGCTTCTCCTGTATTTGATCGTCTGCATAATATAACAACTATATAAGTATACAACATAACTACGTATTATGACACATCATTCATTCATAAGAAGTAGTAAAGAAAAAGTGACTCAATACAAAAAATCTTAATGTATGTCTTGTTTACCCACTATAGTCATAAATGGTATAGAAAAGGAAAAATAATTCTGTCAAAACATTATAATTAGCATGACGTTGAGACAAAACATTCCTCTACTACTGTTACAGTTAGGAAATTTTTTATGGTTATACTCTTCAAAGGGAAAAAGTAAAAACTCACTTGTGAAGACTTGACACTTGATCTGTTCCTGAGCCTTTCAGAAAGAAATTGGAGCCACTTCCAGAAATAAATCCACTTTAAGAAATAAAAACGTATGCTATAAGTAAGTGCAATGTAATTTAATTATAATATTAAAATAAACCTTTGAGCTTTTGCATCTGGTAATGAAGGATTTTTGCCTGTTCCTTGTATCCATTGAATATCCTAAAACATTTCTTATTTTATTAACCTAACCTCACCACATATTATGAATCATCTTACTTGATAAAAGAACACAGCATAAGAATCAGAACCATCAGAGCCAATCATAAGTTGATATGTATTTGTCTATTCACAAAAATAGAATCAAAAAATGTATTTAATTCGTAGGCATCATTTTATAATATACCTTTTGTTGATCTATAAATTCTTTACATTCTCTTCGAAACTTTGGTCTCTTTGCTAATTCAACTCTACGGCAAACTGCATGTAACAGTTTAGAAGTCCTTATACCCTCTATGTTACTAGACAAATCTATCTGTTTACAACAGCAATGCAATAAAAGTTCATGTCAAACGAGTAATATATTTCACTCATCTGTCTTATATACCTAAATGCAATATGTAAGGACAACGTCTCAAGTGTATTATGTGTAAATAAAATTTTTACAACAAAATTGGCAATGGTTCACAGTCGTCTCGGCATCTTGTTTACGTCTACTACTCTTAATGTGGTTTACCGGCCTCTCTTGGTTTATAGTGCAAAGTCTAATAATTAAATGCATATACATATGTACATACGTTTGTTTTTGCGATAAATGTCTATTAGTAAACTTTGCACTCTGTGTGTGGTATATAGAGTAAAAAAGAGACAGACAGTCAAAAGTCAAAGGAAATGGAAAAGAGTACTATTTTGGTGAATTATGTAAACTTAAAAATAAATTTAGCCTGAAATTGAATCAGGTCGTTAGCTTTTCAAGAGAATTTTACCTTGTCACTTTTCCGGTCATAATATCCTACATTATCCCATGTCACTACAAGAACACTTGTTGGTTGGAAATTAGTTGCAGAAACAAAATGATCTGAGAAAAGAGTACGAGCTCGCTCAATCAAGTCATCAGCTTGACTTTCCCTATTAAATCAAAGATATATACATACAATCAAACTCATTCATTATTCATTAGGAACCTCAAGTCACAAAAAACTGGTCTTATGTCGTGACAGTATATTTTTCTTAACAAAATGCGTGGGCAGAGAAGGCTACTCAATTTGCAAGCACATCTCTACACTAATTCCAGTTAGTTACTCACGCAATTTTTATTCTCATCTTGATTTATAGTCAGCGTGACACGATTTTAACGTGATGATACTTTCAAATTATAAATTCATATCGATATTCTTCTAAAAATGACGCAATGCTTTCAAATAGTTATTATCTCTTACCGATAGTACACAGTTCCAACAACACGAGTATCCACATCAGAGTAAAGTGGAGCAATTGTGGCATAGTCCAAGTGGAAATTGGATGTTGACAAATGTAGGAAATTCAGTATGAAATGTTACCAGTCCATTTTGATTAATCTATGTAGTAATAACGATGATAACATGTTATTTCTGACCGAAGGTTAGTTAGAAAGACTTTTAAAACTTACATAAATTGAGCTGTAAATTTGTCCAAAAAGAGTAATTGGTGTTTGCAGTCTAACTTCCCGAGATGAAACATCATCTTTATCCCTTGGAAGAATATTATCATCGGCAGTTCCAAAAGGGAATAATTTTGATGAACTAAATTGAGCCAAGGAATGCTGAGTGGACAGTAAAAATACACAGACATGACAATATTGATAATTGTCTTAGTATTATCATAATGGCAGCTTTTTGTAGCTAACGTTTATACTTCCTTTAAAAAAGTTTATTATTGTGATACTACTCTCTTCCTATTTCTAGAAACTAAAAGTCAACGTTACATTTGACTTTTCCAGTACTTTGTGTTGTTGACTCGACTAACTTCATGCAGCGACTGTCGTACGAAGAGTAAAGAAGTTTTTGGACTCCAGGTCAAGTTTATTTTTGGGAGAGAAGAAGAAGAAGATTAAGATAGAAAAAGTAAATCTTTCACAGAAAAAAGCATATATACATTTTATATATATACATCTAAATGCAATGAGAGGTTTGTTACATCTTCTCTCGTCTTAAATCACGTATACACTAATAGAATAACGTAATGTTTGTCTTCTTTATCCGACCTATGCTTCTTTTATTTCTTTCCAAGGTAAAGCAAAGAGAAGTTAAGAGAGAGAGAGAGACGCTACATTAAAACTCATCTTCATTTTTTCCTTTACTGCTGGAGTAATGATGCATTTTAGCTGTGTGCTTCTATAGAATCTCTCAAGAAGGCTGGAAATAGTAAATAAATGATATTTGTTACATTCATATATGATAAAAGTACACACATCACTATTTCAAACAAATAATATATAAGGTATGTGATGAAGATAAGAGAATTATAAATTGTCTCCTTTTATGACTCAATGAAATACTAAATTGAATCCCTTGCTTCCTTTCCATTCAATTGAATATCTGAACTCTGAAAGCCAGAAAAATTTAGTACAATTAGAACAAATTACTCTGATAATGAAAGCAAATCAAACAGATTCCACGGAAATTCCATCTCTAATACAATAACAGAGCTACATATCTTGTCTTATCATTATGTGTGTGTGCTATATGAGAATCGAAATATTAACACTACATTCATTCACAAAAATTGTTTCACACCTAACTAATTTCATTTCATGTCAGTTGCAAAAAAAAAATCATAATTTGCAGATGAAAATAATAAAAAGAACGCCTTTGGGTAGCACATCATGTAGCTCATAGTATCGTCAACTGGTTTTTCTGGCAAAATAAAATTTGCAAGGATCTAATAGAGAGTTAAAGAGAAAACGGGAACATAACAACATTAAACATCCTTCTTCTTCTCTTCCACACCCGCATTCACATATTTACTACTTTTTACTACTATATATCTCTCTCCTAAGCTATATAATAATTTTACTTTCCAGTATTTTTCAAGTGATAAAATGTGTGATGCTTTAGAGTATAAGTACACAATGTACCTAACCCTGACTGACTAAATACTATCAACTTTCTGAACAACATTATCATGTACATTTATTTCTACGTAGGTTGAAACTCAAAAGCAGATCTTCCACTGTACTGTTGTACTATGATCATCATTTTCATCATCAACTAATCTTCTCACTTGTACGCCTATTCTCTCTTATGTGTTAAACTACACATTACAGAGTACATGAACGAACATTGAACATCACATTCTACATACATATATAATAGTAGTATAGAGTAGTATGCACATCACATTCAAGAGTATAAAAAACAGACTATGTGTGTGGGTGTTCAACCAATGAAAAATCGAGAAAATGACATCATTCAAAGGGTTAGGGCTGTATAAGAATCTTTTCATACACTTCTCATATAATTTTTTTCAGTATACATTTAACCAGTGAGCAACTCCACGTGCAATTCTCTATATGTGTTTGCAAATTGTATAAGCAAAAGGAAGGATATCTCAGTCAGTAGGATTTTGACTGGCTAATCATACACACTTCTCCAAAGAGTCTTCTATATATATTGTTATATATATCCAGTCTACCATAAGATTTTATGGAAAGATCACACACATACACACTTGTCAATAAGAGTAGTATTGTATAATCACTCTCAATTATTAGCTCATTGACAGAGAGGTGCGTAACTTGTAATAAAAATCATAGTATATCAGTTGACCTTTATGTATATTGCAACAAGTGTCGTCTGAAATCTCCCCAGTGTTTATCAATCACCGGATATGTGTCATTGATACACACTTGTTTTTAGTGTATGAAAAAGTTATCTGAAGAAGACGAAAAGAGTTACACATTTTGACTATTTTTTCATTTGATCGATGGGTCATAAAGGAATGTAAGTACTCAACAAGTTTTTTTTATTACCTTATTGTTGTTAGTTTACTATAATTTTCCATGCTATTCTCTCTCTCTGTGGGTGTCAAGTGCTAAATGTAAATTGGACACGCTATTAAAACAAATATTTACATGAAAGGCTAAACGTTTAGGGTTGTGTTCATGTGATACGTATCATGTTCCTATATAGACTACAATATATAATATATATAACTACAAATTCAGCTTCTAAGAATCTTAGATTAGCATTGGTTTTTGTGCAAGTGTCGACACTAATTTTGCATAATTATCACCTCTTTTTTTATTCATTACCGTATTTATTCTAATTATGGCCTGCTTCTAATTATAGCCGGTCTCTAGAATTAGCCGGGGTTTAGAAATCTAACACT
>VCNE01001395.1:0-11044 GCA_009869805.1 Oncopodura yosiiana
GTCTTCTAATTTAAGTCTGATGGCAGCTAATTGTGACGCAATGTCGTCAGTATCTAAATCTTCACCACTTCCACCACCACCACCACCCATATATTCTTCATTTCCTTGAGAAAAGTATGGTGAAGATGATAAGTGTGGTTGTTGATGATGATGATGTGATGGTGGTGGAGGCTGTTGTTGTTGTTGATGATAAGGGTTTGAATAATGAGCTGGAGAACGATTTTGTTGTAATGGCATAGTATGATAATCGGACCATCCATTATTATTATTATTTGCACCACCACTACCACCTGCTGTTGAGTAATAACTAGTTGGATGCCCATTATTATCACCACTCCCTTGTAGATAAACAATATTTAATGGTTTATTCGGCACGTCAGATAATGTTGAAAGGTTTGTCATAGAAGTACTTCTTGCAGGTGAATTATAACCCGGATTAATCAGGTCCCTTTGATTGTTCATAACAAAAACTGTAACATTACCACTTTCATCTGCAGATTGACGATTTGGTCTATTATATGTTGACTGTTGAGAAAAATCTGTTGTTGTACGTGGTGCTGGAATTGGAACTGGTGGCTGGCCTCCATATTGCTGTTGTTGTTGTTGATAATTTCCACTATTGTATCTACTTAATTCTGGTTCTACACTACGACTACGATCAAATTGAGGTGGAGTAGCTTGTTGATGATGATAATATTGCTGATGTTGTTGTTGATCATTATTACTACTATTATTATTATTGGACATTTCATGAGGTGGTGGTGGAGATGTATAACTATCAGGTCTTTCTTCTTGGGACTGTCGACGTACATAACGAACTGGTGATGCTGAAGGGGCATCCAATAAAGTTACAGGTTGTTTATCAGGATTTTTACTAATCATAAATCGACTTAAATTATCTTGAGACCTGTAAAAAATATAAACAAACAAAAATATTTAATTAGATGAATACGCTTTCTAATAGTAGTAATAATAATAATGTAGTTAGCATGCTTCAATTGATTATATTGTAAACAAGCCAAAAAAGCAACTATATATATATAATAGGATAATCAATCAATCATTCCAAGAAAAAAATATATAATAACTTGCTGTAGTTGTACACTAAAGAGAAAACTTACCCTCCAAAATTTTCTACTGTCAGTTGTGAGTCAGCTTCTGAAAATGAATTTCTTCTTGAGCGTCGACCAGCATATGAAGTTTTTGATGCATTCCAATTACTAGGCCTTCCAGCGGCAGGAGTTTTTTCATCATCATCATTAACAACAGACATAGCTCTAGACATTGACATTCTACTAGCTGGACTACTTCTTTCTTCCTGTGATGATGGTGACACAGAACGAATGACTTGTGATAAAGTGGGAACATTCCTTCCTCTATGGACTACAAAGGAATTGTCTTCTGACTCTTCTGATGATCTAGAATTAGCATAATGCCTAACAAAAAGCAAGTGTAAAAAACAAAAAAATAAATAAAATTAACAAAAAAAATACATAAAATAATCTAATATAGCTCATAATAATATTGCAATACAATTACAAAGGTGCTATATATACAACAGATCATTTATAAAAGTGTTCAACCTACACATTTTCTTTAAAAAAGATACATAACATACCTTTGGTCTCTCGATCGATCAGAAAGAGCTTTTTCATTATAGTCTTGTGACATTGTTGACCTTCCTGTAGAAGATCTAATTGGTACAGACACAACAGAATTTGATGGCGACCTTCTTCCAGAAGACATATCTCCAAGATTCAAAACATTTGATGACTTGAGGTTTTTCCTCTCTTGTACTTGCATGGAATTTGACGTTCTCTTGGGTGTGGAAGTGGCAGACTGTGATCTTGAGCTTACTGTTGCATTATTTCTCTCTGCATAAGGTCACAAATAAATAAACAACTCCACCAATAAAACTCATTCTTCTTACTTCATATTTAACTTACTCTACATTTATATATATAGTGCATGCACATCATAGTAATATATAAAATATCAAATCTCTACTAAAGATGCAACATAAACATATTAATCCTAGCTAATCAACTAAAAAAGTATATCTAACTTACTAACTAACTACCTACGAAACTAAATTATATTCAGTATGTCAAAGTTGACAAGTGGATGAAAAGGTCTCATTTTATTATTATTATTATCATAATCTCTCTGCCCACTTTAGGTAAAGGTAAACAAGCTATATACAATGCATATATAATTATAATCCTATATGAAATTTATCCTTCCTTCCACTTTGACATGTAGTAGTAATCACTTTTCAATACAATGTGTAGGATTCCTTTTTTATCATATTGTCACAATGAATAATATACTCGACTATAGTTAAAAACATATTTATTACATTTCTCCGGAACTAATTAGAAAATTGCATATCATGGTCGTAAAAAAGTCATGTTATAAGAAGTACGATACAATACCAGAATACCACACACACAAGATACAAAGAAGAAACTCATCAATTTCATCTTATTGTAACAAAATAAAATTGTCAAATCATAAAGCAACTCTAAATGGCACAATAACACACTACCATACATGTAGAAAGAAGTAATCAGCCAGAAGAAAAAAAGTAAAAGTAAAAGAATATAAGAAACAACAAAAATATGTACACAAACTAAACATCACATTACATTAAGAAAATTACTAGTGCTATAATGCTACCCACTATACATATTATTATTATATTGCGTTCTAATTCCTAACCTAAATTACTATAAGTAAAGTTTTAGTTGGTGTAAATAGTAGATCTAAAAGGTCACTTTGTGATGTGTACTAGTTTTTCTATTTCTTTCTTTTATCATTTTGATACTATGAAGAAATATTAAATTAGCAAGAAAATTAGTTACGACAAGACAGATTATTATTTAGTTTATAAAGAGATTAGTTTAGTTAGAGAGAGGGTTGTTAGCCGACAAAACCAACCTGAGTAAATTGCTGAGTAAGTAGTAGTAGTAGTAGCCGGCGGAATCAAATAAAGAGAAGGTCTTAAATCAGGAATTTGATTTGCATGTGGGATTTGATGAAAACCTCTTCTCATTTGTACTCCTTCTGATGTCAGTCCTTTAATATGATAGCACAACAATCACCCAAATGAATGAAACAAATCACCAATAGTTTAGAGATATAGAGAGAGAAATAGATAGACACAGAGACAGATAGAGAGAGTAAGACTATTACATTAATTTTTAGTTAGAGAAGAAAAGTGATCAATTAGTAGTCAATTTTTAAGCAATTATTTAATGTTATTTTTCTTTACTTCCCTACAACAATTTTTATGAGATATATATATTTTTTCGTTGCTCTCATGCAAATTGATTCAACCGAAAATTAAAAATGTCAGCAAACGAAGCAACAACAGAAAAAAATTGATGACGATAATAATGTGATGGTGTACTAAATTAATAACACACAACGTTTAAAAAAACTGTTTGTGATGACACTAAAATATATTATTTCTTAAGTCTACAATATGAAATCAAGAAAGAGGAAGACGTCATATTTTGTGGTTAATATTACAATATAACTTTGACCATCATCCTGCATATAAAACAGTGTTAAATAAGGTTGAGTTAGTATTTCCTTTTCATTTAAAAGGAAACTTCATGTCTTTATAATATATTATCTTTCCTCTATCTATTATCATAACATGAGATATGCTCTCTACCTAACCAAATACTTTTTAAACTCTAACTAAATAACAAAAGAATATTAAATTACATCATACTGTCAATGACAGATCTTCAACCTCTCATATGCATTATGTGTACATAAAAGTATTTGATAACATGATAATACTAAAACAGATGCGGAATCATGCACTATGATTTCATTTGATTCAGTATTCTATTCACTCACCTGGTCTTAAAGGAATGATTTGATGAGACCCTAGAAATTTCACATTAGGTCCAGGATGTAATTCAAGTTGATTAAACAGATCGGAGAGAAATGACAACATATTTTGTTTCATGGACTCATGAAGATATAACACGTCTTCATATGTAAAGTGGCACACATTATAAGGAAGCGAATCGCGACATACTCGTTGAACTAGCTGGAGATTCCATAAACTCTCACTACATATAAAAAAAACTTTTGATTAGACAAATTGCTCTAATTTGATTTATTAGTACTATAATATAATTTATTAATGTATACCTGACGTTCAAGGGCTCTCCAGGATTTGGCACAGCAATCTCCGATAAAGATAATTCATCTTGACAATAGTAAGCAAGAAGCGAGCAAAGACCAACTCCATCTGCTAAATCTGACAAGTCTTGGAAAAGTGGTAATTGTGACCAACTCTCTACTTGAGCTGATGACTGAAATAAAAGATTATAATAAACAAACATTAGAGAATTAGAGTTTTGTATTTGTCCTAAAAAATCTCTACATAGTATATTCTCTGTACTGTAGTAGTAAAACAACAGTAAAGTACATTTTAAATTGTCAGACTCATCGGCACTATTATCACGAATATGTCTGAATGATAAGCTTACCCTATCAGAAACAACAATACGAGTAATTTCACAAATATGCCTTCAAGTTATTTTTACAATTTAGCAAGTATACTACCATACTGTACTATACAAAATGTGATACAATCTCTCTCTTTTTTTTCTCTAATCTTTTACATTGACTGTGAGATGTTGTTAAAGTACTTATTCTATTTCCATAAGTGAACAGTGAACACAAGCGAGCAACGCTTATTAGCATTTGTAAATAGGAAAAACTTTTTTTAATCAGTCATATACGTAATATAGTTATAATTAAGCCTTATGCCATAGGGGATTATCTTATTTATCTAATATATATATATATATATATAAATACAACGGAAGTACTCTAGTAGAAAGATAATAATAATGAATGCACATCACTAGTAATTAACAATTTTATATATTAAAAAATTTAAATATAACTTACCAAATTGTGTTCATGGGCATTATTATTTTGTATATATTCTTTTATCGCTAGAACTGAGCGGTTTATCCATAACATTAATGCTTCTTCTGAATCCGATGGCATTTCACCTACGTTCATAAATATAGTCAAATCAAAATATATATTTATTTAGCCTTTCATTTCAATTACTTTTGTGTAATCAGTTAAAAGAATTTTTTTGTTTTCGTGTTCACACAACAAGTCAAGGTAATGTTGTTATATGATCTACAACTTTATTATTATTATTTGACACCCACATTGGAAACGTGTCACAGTGTAAACATATTGCGAATGTAATGTAAAGCATATACATAGTGCATATACTCTTTACACATTTGTCACTTGGGTGTCATTGAAAATTGAGCATCATTTATTAGTGTACACATAGAAATCCAATAAGAGTTGAGACTCTTGGCAAATTTTGCAATACCTTGTGAGTCAAGTGTAAATATAAAGGAAAGCCAAAAATGGATTTGTTTAAAATGTTGTTCTCTATATTCTGTGTACTTGTACTAATAATAATACTCAAAAGGCTCATGTATATATGAGGAAGAATAGTTAGTGGTGCAATTAGCACAGAATTAATTTTTTTACTTACGTGGATGGACGTGCGGTCCAAATCTTTGAACAACAGAGACAATTCTCTCACTGGAAATTAGTTCCTTTACTTGTAGCAGCATCATTGCTTCAATCACAAGCATATGGGCACTCTGTAGTTCAAATAAATAAAAAGAATACATTATTACATGATGAATCGAACGACACACCTACAATTACATCTATGGTATTAGTGCATACGCAAAGAGAATATGTGATTCTTAAATTCTTTCTACGTCAAATGCACATTTACAGCTTTACAATAAAAACATTTAACTACATAGCTAATACAACACAAGGTTGTAGTTCATTTCATTTCTTCTTCAAAGATTAATAATAATGGTATGAAACCAACACCCACAAAAAAATTTTTAACTACTCTCTAAAACACTTACAATCTTTAAAGGCGTATTTTGTATGAGGACTGTCTCCGTCAATTGAATGTCACTCGGAGCTTGGACATAAACTATTGATAAAAAAACGTTATTTAGTGAAAATATTATAAAATGAAATTTTGTAAAAATAAAATACTTACTTCCTTTCCTTGCTAACGCTTGCACTACTCCCCAAGGACTTAGTTGGGAGAAATTAGGGTCCGCATATAGATTGCATAGTGTTCGACAATACAATTCTGCGTTTGATAAACCCATAACGACTTGCGGTTTAAGATGTTCATCTCCCTAAAAGAAAAGATAAAACATTTATTTTAGATAATTCGAATTCCATTCTATACATATATTCTTAACATAACAAAAGAAACATTACAAAATCCATTAAATAAAAAGAAATTTACTATACTATATACTAGAGTGTTAGCTACGCTGTTACTCTTCTATAATCACTCAAACTGAGAGAAAAATCAATCCTAATCAACTTTAGCACCAACATTTACTCCTCCTCCTCCATCGTTTCTTTTCTGCTAAGAGTAAAAACCATAATGGACTGTTTGAGAAAGCGAAACAACTTCTTCCGTAGTAACTTACTTACTCTTCTTTTTCTCTGTATGTATGTAACACACAGTTTTAGTAGAACTACCTTTGTAAATAAATGATAGCATACTCATGTTTCACATGTCTCATCTGGGACTTCTTTGACAAATTGGTCCTCTCAGAAAATCCCATTAGGTTGAATACACTATCATTTATACGTCAGTTTTATCCATGTTTACTTTTGCAAAATGTGATACGATACTATGATAGCAACTGTTACATTACTATATAATATAAATGTTGAAGTAACCTAATGGAAGAGTTGGTACACATGAAACGAGAAAAAAAACTGTGTCGACTTTGTTCTCAAAAAAAGTGAAAAGTAACTAATCTACTAATCTATTAGTCTTTCTTTTGATAGTTTAATTGTTACTTCTCACATTGTGACACGAGTCAAAAAGTTGTATGTTGTTCTGTTCTTACAAAAATGTCAAACTACATTTACACTTTCAATAATACATAAGTACTTGTTGCAACATCCAAATTTAGATGAAGTGAAACTCTCATTTAAAAGTGAACCCATAGGGTGAAAAATCTGTTAACTTTTTTCACCAAGAAAAATGCTCTCACCTCATGATCCTTGTAGAATGGCTCAAGTAACTCTTCAGGAGTTTTATTGTTATACGCTTTACTCAGCAACCATTTGATCGAGACCCTCTGTTTAGCCTGAAAATAGAAAAAGAAAGAGCACACGACATTAGTTCACCGACTACACAAAAATTCGGCTATATATATATATATATATATAATACCAAACCAAATTGCATTCTTTTCTATAAGAGTCTAGTCTCACTAAACTAGTAGAAAAAACCTTGTAGTACTCGAGAAATAAAGTCAAGAATTCAATTCGACATGGTCATGATCATGAATACATTTTCGACTCAAATGAAATCTCTCTCTCTCACTCTGAACTTCATGCTTGTCATCGTTCATACTTTTTAGTCTTTATAATAATATTAAAAAGTAGCCACCAATGATTAGCTCTAATTCTAATCCAACTTAATCTTCTACTCAAGGTACCACAACAAGCGCATATACAATAGTCTAAATGAACATGTCATGTTATATCCTCAATAAACTTCTTTTCTTCACAACGACCCGTTAGCCTAATCTCATCATAACATTTTGCAGCATTCACAGAAGAAAAATATCCTCAGCCTTGTGCACTGTGCAAGAATTTTTCTTCCAGAATCAAATCATCATGTACCCCAATCTCTGACCTTAATAACAGTATGCACTCCATTTTTCTTATATATACAAAACGACAACGATATTATACTATATATGCAATGCATTTGCACATTTTTCTAGAATTATATGCAAACATCACGAAATAAACATTCCAATGTCATCCTCGACACTAAAATTACGTGACACGTCCCTGTGCAAAATATAGTGTAACCAAAAGAAAACCAAACTAAACGTAGTTGGCAATGTCGTGCGATTTGTTTACAAATAAATTAACAGTGAATTCACATTACATTATACAGAAATAAATTATGTAAAGCATAATGGCATCTATCTTCTTCTTTATATAGACCTTTCATTATCACCTAATGCCAAGGTACTATTAAAAGTTTAGTCCACTATAATTATTTATATTTATATAGCCTTATGATGTTTCTGTTTCTACGACTGACAATGTAACGAGACAGTGTAGTACAATATTCTTCCTTCTTCAACTAACCTAATGTTTTTTCTTCGTCACTTTTTTCTTCTCCTTTGGCCATATTAATATTACTTAACAAGTTTTGAATTTATAATAACTCTATAGGTGGTTATATAGAAGAGTTTAAATGATTTACTATACTGTGCAATATTTTGGGTGACTTACATATTTACATTGAGCAGTCAAAGCTACCTTTATTAAATTTGAAGGGCGAAGACGAAGATGGTAATGATGAATACGGCGACGACGACTATGAGCTCTTCTCATGTCTAATTTCATTTTCCAGAGTCACAATTTACTTTATACTCTCACTCCATGTTTCAACACCACATTATACTCACAAAAACAATAATTCAATCTCTACAACACATTCGTGGCCAGCTGCTCAACTCAAATTATTGAGAGAGAGAGAAGAGATGAACTAACAGTGAGAGAAACAAGACACGAATGTAACTAAAAAAATTGACAAAGTTGTACATGTAGGTATTGTATTGCGAATACACGTGCCTTATTTCATCTGCATTTAAATAGTTTTTAAACGACTCGTTTTTCAGTTTTGAATAACTTTAACAACTCAACAACACTAAAACTTGACTGCCAAAAGCTACATGACTTTACCTTTCCTGGATAATTTCAAGGATTGAATTTCTGACTGCAACTGTCATCATTTCAGTCAGTCGTCTCTGCACAATCCTACATATACATGATAGTATATATGACTCAAATCTCAAATAATAAATGTTTTTCCTTCACATATTTGTATTAACTCCATGTTTGTACAAATGGTCAAAACTGCTGTGGACGATAAAAAAAAATAAAAATGCCCCATTACATCTCTCTCTGCAATCGTACAACAAAACTATATATACATAGTGATTATCTCTAAAGTGCGTACAGACAATAAAGTTGAACATTTTTTGTTATCTATCAACAACAAGACCGAACTTCTGACTGATGAACAAGCCAACTGAAACTATATTATGTTTATCATAAATACACAATGACAAATACAAATCTCTTTTTACTCTCATTCATTATTTCGTTTGCTGTTATCATCATCTATAATAAAATTCATTTCAAAAACTTGAACATCTCAAATAAATCGTAAAATAACAATTTGGCACAGTAGAGTAGCACTCACTATAAAGTTTAATATGAAATTGCCTTTTCAAGAGAATTATTATGACATGATGTTGACATATGTTGAGAAGAAGGATGAAGAGTTGAACCTAGGACTAGAAGAATTACTAAAAGAACAAGAAAGAAAATGTCATGATGAACACTAACTAAGGTAAGAAATGATAGATGCACTTTATAATCAGAATGATTAAAGCTCTATAACTACAGCAGTATACATCAAGTTGCCTTTTCAGATGGCTTTTTTACAGTTAACTACAATTCCGTTGACACAGCCAACATAATTTTTATATACTTGATGCTATACATATCCCTCTCAGCTGTATTTGTCATGTTGTCTTCCTTTTTAGTAAGTTGTGGTGGTATAAAATGCAAATGCACAACTCTTTGATTTTGAGTCCATCATTATGAAAAAATAAATAACAAAATAAATAACCTTAGTCTACATAGTCACGACTCTCAAAATATTGTGTACACTTTTGTCTAATATAAGAAGATTGACTTTGCTTTTCTCTGTGATGCTGGTCTATGACATTTTCACATCCTCCTCTTTATAACCATACAAGTCTTCTTAAGCAGAAAGAAAAAAAACTTTTAATAATTTTCATTATATTTATACACTGTGAAAGACAGAAATTTTTTTTTCTACTACCTACACTTTTATATTAGACGACAGAGCCGAATATTTATTACGTCAAGAGAAAATGAGTCTTGATGTTTCCTTCCAGCTACAAGATATTAGACCAAATCTCTCTCTTTTGTTGGTTAACAAAACCACAAAAAAGACAAAAGTTCATTCAAATACAAACTCAAACTTCAAACAACTCTCAAGTCCACAAAATATACCATTAGCTCTGTCTATATACTCTTTTGACAATAGAATGATAACCAGCCGCATAAATGTATAAAAAATCCACCATTTTCTACAAAAAAAAGAATAAAAAAGAAAAGAAGATGTCTAGTCTAACGATCGATTCTGAGTACATTAACTGAAATCCTGTAGAATATTTTTTACTTTTCCCTTTTATCACATACGAGGGAATAATAGAGAGACAACGAGGACTATATCATCTATGTGTCTTACTTGTGGTTTCGGTTTCGCTTTATCATAATTTCCCTTGATGGAATTCTGATCCTTGTTGTCGGTCAATTGCACCATTGTGAATTCGTATAGAACCAAAACGAAAATCAACAGAGAAAAACAACAACAAAGTAATCCTTGACTTTCTTCAAGTCTTCACTTGGATGATATTTAGCAGATCAGTTTTCGTGTTTAACGTCATTCATGGCACAAAAAATCAAACATTCTAAAAAAGCTCGTATCATGAGACTAAGGAAGATACTTAAAAGAATTTAATCACTATTGTTTAAAACATCTTTTGAACTCCTTTTTGTAATTTATATTTATGATGGTTGGTGGTAATTAAATACCACAGGGTCATTAATGCATATCTTCTTTAGAAAAGAGCCTTCAGCTTGTGATTTATTCTCTCATTCTTGTTAATTTCAAAATCACAGTTTTAAATCCACACATATCCACTTCTTCTTCAAAGTAAATATACTATTCCACCTAATGGCATATAACAAACATACATATATAGGTTGAGAGTTTCAAATCATAAAATTCTGCAGCCTTCCTTTTCTTACTCGTTCAACTTAACCACAATCATATAATATAACCACATGGTTCTCT
>VCNE01001398.1:0-11240 GCA_009869805.1 Oncopodura yosiiana
TTGTAGGCTAGGATTTATTTGATGAGTTTTATCAATATGTAATAAACTCCACTAGACTGTCAACTTTGTGATCTAAAAATTTCAAATTGGGTCAAGGATTTCTATGGTAAATGCCATAGAGCAACAAATAGAACCAACTACGAGACTTGTTTAAAAAATGCTTTCTTTGTCCTCAGTCTCAATGCTACATAATTTTTCCAGCCTAAAAAGATGGAAGGTCAACAACCTCCAAAAGACGACACAGGAGAAGAACAACAACACGAGAAAAAGAAACATCACAAAAAGCACCATCATCACAAGCATCACGAGAAAAAGAAAAGAACGTTAGTTTTTTTAGATTTATATTTTTACAACTTTGCACTTTTGAAAGTCTTTTATTAAATATAAAATGTTTATATATTCTCACACTATAAACATTTTTTTTGTGTTTCTATATAATATTTTTATAGTCCTGAACAAGAGGCTGCACGAGAGACACAAAAACAGTTGCAAAAATATAATGAGGAACTTAAAAAAATTTATAACATCCATGATAGAGGCCTTCCTCCACAAGTAAAACCATCTAGGCGTAAAAGATCATTTCCAGTTGACGACGAAGAAGAAGAACTAGAAGAAAAACCATCTGCTCACTCTATCCAAGAAAAAGTTCCGCAGCCAGAGAAAGTAGAAGAATTAAAACAAGATGAACAGAAAGAAGAAGAACAACATGTGCAACAAGAGGAAAAAACTCAAGAGGAAGTTTTATTAGGAGAAAAGGAAGTTATAGAGGAAATTGCCACTCAAGAAAATGCTAATCTTCCTAGATGGATTTATGAAAGATATATGGGTGAGCAACTGATTATGTATAATTTGGAGCGTGAAAGTGGCTCATCTTGTAAAACTTCTGATGATGGAGAAGGAGAGGATGAAATAGGTTATGATGATTCTTGGTTACTTACATATTCCGGATCAAGTCTTGCCAGTAATCATGAAGAAGGAGGAACTGACAATCAATCTAAAAAAGTTGTTAGTGAAAAGGAAATCAAGTCATCTGGAATAACTATTAAAGATGGAAAAGAAAATGTAGAACAGGAACATGATGCTCAATTAAGATTTTGAGCTGGAAATGGAAGACGATGAGGAGAAGAAGAAGAAGGAAGAAGAAATAGAGCAGAAGACTGAGAACAAAGTAGTAAATGAAGGTGACGAACATCATGATGATCAATTAGATTTTCACTTGGAAGAAAATATCAAACTGTCATCACCAGAAGAAGAAACAAGTGAAGATATGACTACTACTACTACAAAAAATTTGAAATTGTATTGGATATTTCTAATAATCTTAGGAAGAATGCCATATTCTCTTGAAGCAGTAGATGATCCAGTAGTAAAGAATCACCTTAAATGTGTATTGAATCGACGCAAACTTAATTACTGGATTTTCATCTGCACTTCATTTATCTTGCTTCTTACATTTGCTCTTATATTTTCTGCAATGGTTGCTCTACAAATTCGTGATCCAAAAAAGAATATGTCGAAAGAAGAGAAAGCTTATGCGTAAGTTGTTTTTATATGATAATATAAATCTTCTGTAAACAATGTCTCAACTTTTGCTAATTTTTTTCATATAGGCAACTTGAAAATCTTTTGATTGAGAAACATTGGGTACATGGAATTGCATATTTAGCCAATCTAGTAGTAGCCATAGTTGGAAGTTGGAGCGTTATTACTAAGGGAGAAAATCTTGCTGATTACATCACGAACTGTCAATTGTCTCTAAATATTTTACAGTATCCTAACGCCAATAGAGGAATTAGACTGATAGTGATATCACACATAGTACTTACAACTGCCAATCTTCTTATACTTCTAATCCTTTATTTTTCAAATACTGTATTATTTCATGAAGCAACAGACTTTCTTGCTGTTTGCTTTTGTCATCATTTAATGCCTTTGGGTTATTTTCACTCATCATTTTCTTTCATATCATTTATACATTTACTTCTTCAAGCCTATGCTCTATTCTGTGCAAGAAGTTTCCTACTTATTGCTGTATTTTATGGAGTAGCTACAAGGAACCTTGCTTATGAATGGAATTCTAGATGTGGAACATATTTGAAAAGAATGATGGGAAAAGAAGAGCAGCAAAGTATAATAAGATGAAAAAAAATTATTTTTACATGTTTTACATTTTTATAGATTTTTTCCCCATTTTTTGTATGTTTATAGTGGCAGCAGATGAATCTAGTTCATATTTACATTTACCAACGACTCAATATGAAGAAAATGCTATAGAATATCCTGACAAGGTTTTAAAACCGAAAATTCTATTTGAACAACATAACTTGATTACAGATTTTGTTCGAGGAATGTCAAATTCACTATATGGAATTCTTATTGCTTACTATATGGCACAAGTAAGGAAAAAGAAAGAAGAGATTTTTTTCATATTTCTCATTGTTGACAATAATAATAATGTGTACAAATACATTCTTTTGTTCCTTCTTTCAGACATTGGTTATTCCTTGTGAGATATACCGGTTAGTAAGGATCTTTCTACAGAAAAAATATCACTTCAATACAACTATTGTGCCTGAAACTAATGTTAAAGTAGGACATTATGAATTTATGACTTTACTACTACCGTTATATATTTGTAGTTTAATATTGTGAGACATGTTCTATTATTATTTGTATAGTACAATTCTGATAAAGGAGATGATATTGCTGTAGCTGTTTACTATTTGATTTTGAGTGTAGTTGGATTTATTTCAACGACATATATATTGGCTTATGCTGGAGAAACTGTATGTACAAATTAATAACTTGGTGTATTGAGTAAAAATATTAAAAGTATTTCATCGTTTTATAATAGATTATGGATGCAATTAGCAGTTTACGACGTTATGGATTAGTTTATGCAAAGACTTCACGTCAACGAAGATTTGTAAGTGAGGCTTTTTATCTTCTAAGTTGAATTTTGTAGTTATCTAAATCTAAAATGTTCTATTTGCTTATATATACAGGTATTGAGTATGATTATCAAACTCTCAGATAAAAATCCATATATTGTTCAACCAGGAGGATACTTTTTACTTAATAAAGCTTTTCTAGTTATGGTAATTCCCAAAATAATAACCTACTACGAAATCATTAAAACAATTATATAATAGTAATTAACCTTGTCAATTACAATTAGGCTATAGGAGCTGCTATAACACTATTCTCTGTCATGTAAATTAATAACTCTCATGAGATGCTTATGATTTAATAAATGATTTCTCTCTCTTTTCTAGGGTGGAATTAAATACTGACCTTTCGTTGAGAGTACCAATTATTTTCCCATGTGGACATACATTATGTATTGATTCAATTTATGTCAGGTAAAAGAAGACTTAATTAAACTAAAATGCATTATTATTAATTGTGGTTATTTGTTTACATAGAGAAACTGAGAAAGTACAAAAAATAAAAGAAAGTGATAGTCAAATTGTGCAAACATTTAGAGACAGACAACCTAGTCAGCAAGAAAGATCAGTGCAAGATGTCACTTTCCCAAGTCCTCCAATACAATCAACAGCCGAAAACAAATGGAATTTTGCTAGAGTTAAAGGAAAAGAAGAAAGACGTAGTAGAAAGAAGCCTGTAATTTTTACCACTTTGGAACAGAAACCTTTTGCGACCACCAAGATTTTTAAGGAAACAACCCTTACTGGCACTTCGACAACAACTACCACCACAACAACAACGACAACTACTACAACAGAACACATCAACTACTACTACAACACAACCACCTATTACTGAAAAAGAAGAGCAATATCTTGAGAGATGTATTGAAGGTGTAAAAAGAGTTGGTAACTCTGAAAGCGGTGATTGTAGAGGATTTTCATGGTGTACCAAAGACGTCAATGGAAAACCAATTAAACAACCTGATAAATGTGGCGAAAAACAAATATTTGATGCTACAAAACGTCAATGTGCTCCAAATAATGGAAAATGTGTTTGTTTCAAGGGTTTATGTGTTCCAAAAGAATTTACATCTGGTGGATTTGGTGGATAAATAGTTTTGTATGCATTTTAATTATTAAATGAGTTGCAAGGTTCTTTAGTTATGTTATATAAAGTTCTGTTAAGTTTATAGAATAAAATATGAACTAATATGTCGTTCTATTTACAAGATTTATTAACTCGAGCATAGTATTTTTTCTTTTCCAAGTATATCGCATTAAGTAAGTGTGCCACTAACAAGTAATAAGAAAAATATGACCAATTTATAATAAAGAGCAACAGTGAAGTCAGAGAGGGAGAGCACTGATGCAAGAAAAAGATCTCACAATAAGATATTTAGAGAGATAATATATAGCACAAAAAGTAAATATTTTGTCTGTCTTATTATTATTATTGCAGCAAAAAGCTTTTATTTTTTTTTCTTTCATGTTGAGCCATCTGTATAAAAAAGCAACACGTCAAAGCACAAAAGAAAACTTTTCGCTTGTAACAATAAAAAAAATCTTTAGTTCACTGTCCATGTTCTGAATTGTGTGAATTTGTACAAAGTGAAAAAATGTGAACTAAAGAGACACAATTTGGCTTTTATTCTGGACTATCTACTAACTATACGAGCAAGGACAAGCTTTGCATAAAGAAATAAATTATCATGTCTTTCAACAAGAAAATACTAAATAAAATTAATAGCCTAATTAACAAAGATAGTGTCCCACGTTAAGTAGATGTTCACTGCAGGTGCATTATATATTCCATATTTAGAGTTTTTACTATATTATGCAACTGATTCATTTATCATGTTACACTTGATGGAAAAGCACTTGTAATAATTCCTGTACTTTTTTATCTAAAGTATATATGTATGTAAAATTAAAATACTTACCGACAAATTGTCACCATTGCTCATGTCAATGGTATCATTGTCGTCAGTCAATTGATGGTTTCCACTATTACCAAATGTTTCAAAAGTCATCATATGAGAATTTCCATTCACAGCAGCCAATTGTTGATGAAGGAGTAATTGTCTGTTTGCTAAATGTGAGCCAGAATGAAAAAATTGAATGTCATCATACTCATCTTCTCCATCATCATCGTCTAAATGCATTTCATAATCTCTTTCTGCTGGTGTTAGTCTTCTATTATTATCTGTTGCTCCAGAGTGCATGGCAGACATTGATGTCATCATTGAATTTAATTTGTCACCAACACTGGAAAATGCATCGTTGCTCAATGCATTCATATTTATATGATGATGATGTTTTGTATTACTATTATTTGTTACTGGTTCTGTTGATAAAATAATATCACTTGGAATATTATTGGCAGTGTTGTTTGTACTGGTAGTGTTGTGATCATCATTAGTGGAAGAAGACGTCTTATTGGTGCTGAGTTCTACTTCCATTGTGAAATGTTGTATGGGAATGGTTACTTCTTCTTGGAAATTTTGTAGATACAAAAGTCAGTCTATATATAAAAGAGAAAAAAGAGAACATTAAATTCATGAAAAATTATACATAATTAGATTTTTGCACTTGAATTAAAGAGATTCAATAAAGAGACCTCAAGAGAAGATGTGAGAAAATACCAATTATAATAAAAAAAATTTCGTTTGGAAAGCTTTTTAGAGTTTAGTATGCCGACTACAGTCATAAAATACAAAAGTTTATGCACAACCAATGATCTGAATATAACACAAAATCATTAAACTAATGACAGTAGAAATTGGCTTCAATTCCAATTTTGGCTGCAACCAATTTGCCTTCAATACTTTTGATGAAATTATACCTCTTTCATTTACTCCACTTTAAATTTTAAGAGTCCTTTGTAAATTGAGACACGCCTTTTACAATACAGTAACAAAATTGGATGAGTCCTGCCAAATAAAACTGTCAGAGTTTACACATAGGAGAAAGCAACAATGAGTTAGGACCAAACTAAACTAAACCAACTATAAAAAAAAATAACTACACACGCATTCCTATTCCTCTTCATTATTGAGCCTAACATACAATACAATCAAGAGAGTCTGTGTAATTACTGCCATTTCAAATTAGCACTAGTCATAAATTTCACACATCACTGACACAATTGCAATAAAAAATCGGGCTTTGAACAAAAAAATGAGCAACTAACATGAAGAGACTTGAAGAAGAAAAAACGACCACAAGAAACTAATCACTTCATTACAACAACTTTTCAGCAACAAAATTTTTCCCGTTAGCTTCCTAATTGAGCACGTATAGATATATACTATACACACATTTGACTTTATGACAAACAAATTGCTTCATCTTCTCAGTATCTTAATTCGGCTAATAAACCAAAAACCACTCAAGATTCATTTCTTACTTTTAGTAGACTAGTAGTAAAAGTGCCGGTATCAGGAAATCTTTTAAGATCTGATCTGATGAACATCAAAAGGAAACTGAGATCAAACTGAGCGAAACTTTCTTAGAAATTTATCCATCGGTTTTTGCTCTCTACCACATTAGTTCCTAATTCCTTATATTGTTGAAGGTTGCATATTATAGTTGAAGCACTAACCGAATTCTACTGTTAGGAAATTACAAAGGAGCCGACATTGACAACTAAATGATACTGATAGCTCTTTTCTTTGAAAAGTTGACTAGGGCTCATCATTCACGAGTGAAGAAAGGATATGTTATAATCTGTAGCATAGTCTGAAAACCATTTGCTGTCAAATGTGATACATTGCAATTCTAAAGTAACATGATTCTTCTCTTTTAGTAACTCATCTTTGAACAAAAGCAAATATATCCTCCTTTCTAATTTCTACATCATGATTGTGTTTGTAGAGTTAGATTTGTGTCATTTATATATACCAACTCTCATGTGAAATTCTCTGGATTGGTCATGAATTCGTTTACTCACATATAAAGTTGGCAGCATCTCTTTTGTTTTAATCACACACATAGAAGAGGCAAATGTAATTTGTAATTAGTTTGCTCTAAACTTGTTCGACAAGACACACATTGAGCTTTTATATGTACTCATAGGCTTTCAGTATTCATTACTCATTCATCACTCAACTATTATTAACGAAGAAACTATAGTGCTAGCGTTAATTACACCAGCATGACAAACTACAAATAAGAATATAATGCAAGACAAATTCATCTTCTCAGATCTTGTATATATGAATGACAGAATGTAGTAACTCTTTTGAAGTAGAAAATTTTCTTTTATTTTATATTTCAAAAGAGGCACTAATAACTTTTTGTCCTTTATAGAGAAATATAGAGAGAGAGACACGTACACAACTATTTTAATGACGAGTTTTGCAAGAGATTTCTTCCGTCAATTTGATTGCAATTGTGGTTTTTAGTTGTAAGCTATAAAGATACGAAATATAAAATACTATTTGCTCTTTTGTGGTATGAATGAATGGAGCAAGACTACAATCACTTTTGCTCAGGGTGTCGTTTATTAACACAAATTGACATTTATTTGCCCTATTGTATTAGCTGTGGTAGTATATATAAATCTTGCATTGATTGTTAAAATGATATAATCCTGTGCTCTAACTTTGTTGATTACCCAACACATTTTTTTATTTATTTATTACACTATCTATCCTGTGCACTACTGACTCTATGACTTTTTACTATTGTATTTTATATTTAAGCGTGACAGCATTTAAGAATGACGTCATTTACTATATTCCAATGAGTCTTTAATTGTACAGGTGAAAAAGATTAGAGAAATGGGAGGAATATTTCTATACTTACTTTGACCTTTTGCCCATTAAGTTGGCAATTACACACAAACTGACACATTATTTGCACTTTTTTCTGAAATATTTTTTTTTGCAACACTTTCAGAGAGTTAGTGGCAAACTTCAGTTTTACTAAATGTCACATTCGTAGTTAAACATGACAAAGCAATCTTGAGAAGAACTTCCATTCAATTATGTATTTAACCTTGCAATTTCACATTGCATGTTTCTGCCACTCGGGCAGAATTGCACTAAACTCTGCTTTTATTTTACCTTCACCACTCAATCAATTGCAATGTATATTCACAAATTAATAATCTCTTTTTCTCTTCTATATCCTATATTGTTCCCTGATATGATAACATTGATAACATACCTTGAGCTCTAAGTGGATTATTGTTTATGGATTGAACTTGAAATCTGAATTCCTTCCAATTGAGTTTCAACATGAACACAAGTACTATACCATATATCACAAAAATGTATTTTTCTTTCAATATTTCGCTTTCAGAATTTCAGATCAAAACACACTTTTGCCAAAAGTCACTAATGCGCAAATAATGTTGCTTTTGACCCATCACCACAAACTTTACAATAAAGAGAGCATTGTAAACTTACACACACACTACACAACAAACAACTCTAACCATCTCAAAAGCAGAATACTGAATAAACTCACTGATGCTCACATTTCTAACAACAGAGAGAGAGAGAAGATTCTTCAATATTTCTGTGCTGCCGTGCAAAGCGTGCAACTGACTACAAACTCACATCACAACTCACTTTAGAGTAGATATAATTAGTTAACACTAACTACACTGCACTATAATAAAACCATAAGTATATATAAATATAGAAGAGAACAAGAACTTTTTAGCACACTAATAACTTGCGATTTCTTTCTAATAATGGTGTATAATGTACCTAAAATATCAGTTTGCTTTCAACTTTGTCTACATGTATATCATCACTCACTTGCAAGTTCAGAAGATATATATTCATGTCTGCATGTGTTATAGAGAAAAAAGTAATAATTGTATATTATTAATTCATTGTGATATTTATATACTTTTCTCTATCAAAGTTTTTGCAAACAAAGTTATGATATTGCAACAACTTCTCTTGGAGCAATTTTACAATTTGCTAACAATATGGTCTCTCTCTCTTTCTAGTATAATAATAAAAGAGTACAGTTTATAAATAAAATTTTCTCTCTCGTTTCTTCTTCTTTCAGAACTAATTTTGTCTCGACTGAAAACAAAAACTTTGTTTGCAATATTACACTTTCTATATCTCAATGTCTCATATTGTTTGCCTAACTTGACTGTTTCATATCTATACTGCTACTCACATTGTCATCATATAAATATTGTAGTAAGTTTATATTGTGTGCTCTACTCTTGAATATATTCTCTAATGAAAGGCAAAATCAGTCATAGTGCAGTTTATGTATATTTGAGGACATCATGTATAACAACATTAGAAAAATTCATTCCTCTACATTCTTTTGTGTGCACAACCAACTTGCACATATAATAACATGAAGGAGTCTTTGTGTAGTCAGAATATAATATGAATAGATTTTTTCACACTTGAAGAGCCAACTTTAATAAGTTCTTTATGATACTATATAGCGAAGTCTACAATAACAAAGTACAGAAACGTGGCAGAGCAGAAGAAGTAAAATACAATGTTGAATATGGAATACTTTCTATGCATATAATAATACTATGCAGTTAGGAAAATAATTTTATACGCCATAAAGAATTTTGTAGGTCTACTGCTTCTTGTTACGATTTGGATATTTTTATATAAATTGACTAAAGTACAGATAGACAAACGACAAATGCAGAGAACAAAACGGTAGAAAAATATACAGAGGAAAAAAAGAGATTTGCTAAAGGATTCTTTAGATCGAATAATAATGTTTATATAGACTTTATAGAGTTTAGTGGTCCAAAAGAAAAACTCTGTAGGGTATTACACTCAAAAAGAACTCAAGTTGTGTAAGACATTTTTTACTCTTTTCTTCTGATGTCAAGTCGTTGAGTCAGTTGAATTGTTATTTTCTCGTAGAAAATAGTTTAGCAGGTGAAGTAAGTGAGAATTACACTCTTCAAGAAGAACTCAAGTTGTGTAAGACATTTTTTACTCTTTTCTTCTGATGTCAAGTCGTTGAGTCAGTTGAATTGTTATTTTCTCGTAGAAAATAGTTTAGCAGGTGAAGTAAGTGAGGAAGACGAATGACAATTTTGTATTACTACAACATGTATCTTCCATTTGTCTGTGTCATTTGCATTTTATATGTGGCATGACACTTGCTACACAACAACAGGCAAAGGAAGAGTTTAAAATTTTGTTAGAAGAAAAATTCTTCTTGTGTTATTTAGTAAGGTAAATACAATGCCTCACGCCAGGAAAAATTTGATCAAACCTCTTTCTCTAATTTCAGCAAATATCTTCACATTACATTTCTCATGTGGCACAGAGCTCTAACTACATTATTAAAAGTACAGCCAAAATTCATTCATCTCCAAATAAAATTGCATAATTTGATCCAACATTTCCATCAAAGTGTAGAAACTCAATCTCTCTCTATCTACAAGCTATATATCCACTGACTGACATCATACTGAATTCTCTTTATGAATAATGCATTAGCATCATAGTCTCATCTCATGTTACGAACTAATCAAAGAAGCATCAAAGCATCATCTTTTTGTTTACTGACCAATCCTACAGAATAATTTCACTTTTGTTCAAATTACATTTACACAGAAATTGAAATAACTACAGTATTCTCTTTTAAATGACAAATTTGCATTGCACTTCACTATTATATTATTATTTCAACTTCATGTCTCGTTCTCATCACTCACTCTTCAATCGACTACATACATATAAGTTATATGATATAACTCTTTAGTACTTTACTTGCAGAAAACCAGAAATCAAACACATTGCAATTTACTGAGATGCTAATGGACAGGCACGACGACTCATTTAGAGAATGTATCAACAATTCGTTAACACAAGTGTATAAAGTAATCACTTGAAATAACTACATGAGGAATCTCCTTATATTAAAGCAGCATGAGCTTTTAGTAAGCTGCGCCTTTATATTTACTTGATATAATATGATGTTTACATTCCTTTTTATTATATATTGGCAAAATATAGTAAAAAAATCCTTTCTCTTACGTCTCTTCCGTCCTCACGACTCTGTGATAAATAATCACACAATAATAACATATTTTTACTGTTTCGTTTTACGACCAATCAATAATCACTAAATGTGATTACTACCAATAACAATTACATTAGTTTGTTAATATAGCTGTTGTAGCACTTGCATAAAATTCTCATATTTATTTCTTTTCAACACTCAAGGATTTCAAGGTACTTTATAGTTTACAAGGCGTGTATCTCATTCTCATAAGGTAAGTCAACACACTTTTGCTAAACTCTATATACTCTCATTTTAAGTATTACTCATATTACAACAATGTGCAATGTG
>VCNE01001400.1:0-27275 GCA_009869805.1 Oncopodura yosiiana
GTCAAAGTTCAACCGACTTATTTCGAAAATAGTTGGCCTTCTCTCGAAGAGATCATTCAAAATATCATCGGTTTATCTCTTGACAAGAAGTGTCAAAGAAAGCACACACACAAATTCTGTCGCTTACAATATAAATTAGAATTAGACTTAAAAGTAAAGGACTTGATTCCGCACTGCAGAGCAGTGGGCACAACAGCTAGTATATATATGTGACATGATCTGACTCAAGTCTTGAGAGAGATGACAACTTTATTCCTATATAGATAGAAAAAGCTTTCTCCTCTATTTCTTTTGAAAGTGATAGCTAAGCTATATATATGTACATAAGGAGTAAAAAGCTATGATGATGGTGTGTAGCTTTCTCATTTATTTCTTCTTGATGCAACTTTTCTCTCTTTTTCTAACATGAAATCTACTGTATATAGAGCATCAAACCAACATTTTCTGACTGAGTGTATTGCAGCTGCTTTGATATGAAGTACGTGAGACAAGACGGAAAAAGATAAAATATAGAGGCGACTTGAGAAGTAAAAGAAAATAAGAAAATAGAGAGACGAAGAAGAGTCTCTAAAGATTTAACATGTCGAGTGAAATTTGATTCTCATCTGTCTCGATAAGCTTTACAAAAAGAGAAGGAGGAAAAAGAAATATCTTTGATGCGGGTAAGACAAGTTAAGTAAGTATAGAGTTAAACTTAATCTTTAATCTTTGAGACGAGCTTTATGTATACTACTTACTTATACTCTATATTACTATAAACTGTTGTATGACTGTTCACTTTAGAACAACTAACTCACAGTTCTTTTCTTATAAACTACAAATGAAGCAACTCAAGTGGACAAGCTCTAGATAAAACAACCTGTATTCTTCATCTTCTTCTTACCTTTACTTTAGAGACTTTAGACTTGTACTTTCTCCTTCTCTCAAGTATCCTCTAAAACAAATATACTTTGACATACTTCTACATGAATTTCTTCTTCCTTGTTTATCTTGTATTTGAGAGAGCCTTATTGTGTTTCTAGGATTTAAAGAAGCTTTTCTCTTTCTCTTGTTTTTTTATCTTCTTCCAAGTACTTTTAGATGGCAAATCTATCATCTACCTACAAATACTCTACAATTTAATTTCAGGTAAGTAATCGACTATTATAGTAGAAGAAGAAGCTTTTTGAAGATACTTTATTTTCTTATACAGAAGACAAAAAGTATGTCATATTGTAAGTCGATATACTTTTTTGTAGTCCTTACCATTGTAGGTGGTAATATAAATAAAATGCATACATTCAAAAAATCCTTCTGACTATCAAAATAAGAATGGGACAATTTACTTATAAAGTATATAAAAAATACAAAGAAAACTACTTACCCACTCGAGATATAAAACATTTTATGCAATATCAAAAGTGTGAGATGCATATACCTGTGTCATCAGCTTTCAGATAGCATAAGAACTCTACATAATATTTGCAACGTTCCTATTTTCTATTCCTTTTACAGCATTTCTTTTATTCTTTTGCTTTCTCTCAATGTATAGATCTTTATTACTTTTTGATTCACATTGTGTCTATACTCTCTTTCTACATACAGCGTTTGCATTTTATATGTTTGCAAAATCAATACTATATACATTGCTAAAGCTTTAGACAAGACTTTCATTGAGCATGAATATAGAAAGGTTTTCATTACGTGACATGGCATATGCTACGTAGATATAGTATTGAAAATGAAAGCAAAAGCAAATGATCAGTAGTGTATGTTCTGTTGGTAGAAATGCTTTTTTCTTTCTCCATGTCATTTCCGTTTTGTGAGTGTGTGTGTATCTCTCAAAGTATTATATCTTGAATCTTTATACAGCTAAAAGAGATAGTCAGAGTAGTATATACACAAAGAATAAAAGAGTCTCTCATGTAAAAGAACAGAGCACATATGTGAATACTAACCTAGAAAATTTCTTCTGGTCTCTTTCTCTATATGTCATTTCAGATTTTGCCATCACTTTATATTTCTAGATATACATAAGAAGCAAAATGTAGAGCTTTAGTATATATACACTTTTCATACATATATTTGATAAAGTCAAGATCTTTTTACAGTCCGTTCCAATTTCAATCTAAATGCAACTCTTTTTCTTTTCATATGCAAAAATAAGATGTTGAATATAAATATTAAGAATATGTTAATCTCTTATACAAATCTTTCATCTAATGACTATATTTGAGGTACAACAAACCCTTTACGTACTTTATGTCTCATCATTCACATTATGTGGAGAGAGTCATGCCATAAAAAGGTCCGTTTTGTTATTTCATCATGTGTTAGAATAACTGTGCTACTCCCTTTTTCAGAAAAATTAGAAGGGTTGCTTTTTACTGCTTTGCTACCATCACCAGCATGCAATAACCATTCATATAAAAGCACATGTGAGAAATAGTATACATACATATGCAAGAGATTTTGTATCATTTGTAGGGAAAGAATGTTATCTCTAAAGCATAACGGAATTCCGGTGAAACATATAAAACTGTTTTTTCTACATGACAAACGACTCAATTTCAACAGAGCTCTGTCAACTCTAAAGTGTTGCTGCATGCCTTCTGATAAAATGAGACATGAAAACTGAAGACAGTGTAAATACAGACTTTTTGCTTTAGTCAGGACATATGACGAGAGAAATAAAATATATTATGAAAGAGAGGGAGAGAAAACTCTTAAGAAGTGTATCAAATGTATCAAGTGTTGCAAAAGGGTTGAGCTTTGAATATATACGCTAACATTTCTAGTTCTCTTATCGACTTTTTTCCTCGTGTAGACTCTGACTTAACTTTTCTACTACAAAGTCTGTATACATATGCATCTCATATCTCTCTTAGCATTTGATTCCACAAGTTAGTATTGTACGCATAGTGAACTTTACTCCCTTTTCAACTTTCTCAAAAACTTTCCCCTTTCTCCAAATGGTAAAAGTATTCAAATGTTATGGACTCGACTGCATGTCGAAAGTTGGTTATTTGTGGCTATTTGGTTGTGTGCACATTGTTATATCTAAAGTAGATGCCAACAACTGCTGACTACACACTTGTATGTACAGTGAACAACAACAGATAGAATCTACAGAAGAAGAGTCAAAGTCAATTTCAAGTTCTTACAAACTGCTCTTGTTACAACTTCAAGTACCAAAAGAAATATGCATTCATGGTGCAATAACACAGTCACACTAACTATACACACGAAGGACAATTTCTATACAAATTGCATGGAAGGAACGTATATAAATCTACACAATGCATCTCAATGTAGAAATTTTATGTGAGTATATTAGTGATGAAAAAATTATACAGTGGGTGCAGCCACATTTTTCAAAATTTCCTATATAACATGTATTTGCTTTGTTGTGCACCTTTTTGCACAAAAAATAAAAAAGCATCTACTGTAAAAAAAGAAATGAGGTCATTCTCCTTGATAATGCTTAATGGACATGTAAAGATTCTCAGTCCACAAAAAACAGCTTGTCTTTGAGACTTTTATTGATGAAGAGAAAAACGATGGTGGCAGTTGTTCAAAGTCGGCTCTCAAGCTAACATTAGTCTTTTAGTAGAAACTATCCTATATGAAAAAGATGGAGAAAGTCTACTGCCTCTACTCTGGTTAGTTTAGTTTAGCTAGTATATATTGTGCTGGACTATTAACCACAAGAGTCACAAAATATGTTCAACCTTCATCATTGAAACTCTTTTACTAACTTATATAGTTTGCTTTTGTGTTGTTACTTTCACTCTGTCATCTCAGCTTCTATGAAATATTAGGTAAATCTAGTACAGTTTTTCGCTAATGTTACTTTTAGCAATGTGTGTATATGCCCTTCATTTTTCAAGAGAAAGTCAAAAGGGCCTAGCATATTAGTATTACTACATATATGATGATGATATAGGTTAGATTAAGCAACTGACGTGTAGAGAAATTCTAACTATGCTACAAATTTGTATCTATATTATATTCTCTCTCTGTGTGTGTTGCTACATTGTATGTACACATGAAAATGTCACTGTCATTATATTCAGCTCACATAGGGCAAGAGTTGAGTTAAATTCTCTAGAGAAATTCTTGCAAGAAGATATGTTTTGTAACTTACACTGTTGCGAAAACTACTTTACAGTCTCAACTGGCGACAGAATATACTGCTGACTAATGTACAGCACGACACATTTTCTCAAACTCTTGTATTACTATAATATATACCAAAGTTATAATGTGTACAACAAGAGACTTTTTTTACTTTGTAT
Source organism: Oncopodura yosiiana (assembly GCA_009869805.1). Taxonomy (NCBI): domain Eukaryota; kingdom Metazoa; phylum Arthropoda; class Collembola; order Entomobryomorpha; family Oncopoduridae; genus Oncopodura; species Oncopodura yosiiana. The sequence goes on from VCNE01001400.1 coordinate 4,278, forward strand.
ACAGCCTTCTTTTTCATAAAAAGAAACTATGAGTTTTACTTTAAAGAAAATATAAGAGATATGACTTTTTGTAATAAACTAGTACAAAAAAAGCATAAAGCACAAAGTCAAAAAATTGTCTAATACATATTATACTTAGATATATGTATGTATGCGACACTCTTTTTGCTTCTTTTTCTCTTGTCTCTTATTTGTTCTCGTTGAATATTTATGTATTTGCAATGTGAATTTTTGAACCATTTTTTTTAGTAACACAAGGGACTCTTTTTCTTGATGACACTCCGTATTTCATTTGCCTGTCTAGGAAAAATAACTAGAGAAAGATCTTTTTCTTCTTCTTTGAAATTCGCATACAAATTGCAAATCTTTTTTGTACTATATATACTCGACTTTTCTTTTGTGTACAAACATTTCTTTCTCAGCATTTTTTAATATTAACGTCGCTTTCTCATCCACTTTTCTTTTTCTTTTTTGCACTTTATTACTTTCTCGACAAGTTGTAATGCATGAGAAAAAAGATCAAAACTATGTTGTAATATTATGTGTACTCCTTAGTTCTCCTTTTACACTAGAGAACATTATGCAAACTCTTCAGAGTTCTTGAATAGTGTTATTGAACCCGTCACTCATTTTCATTTTGTGTAGTATTTATTATACAACAATGAAACAAGAAAGTTTACATAAATCAACTCTCTTGTAAAAGTAGTTCACTCTTCACTATAATAGACTACACACTACATTAAATTATTATATTCGCCTACACAAATAGACATTACATTATGTAACTACTTCTATCGTATTTCTTCCTTTACTACAGCTTCTTATATAAAATGTAAAGTAATATGTACAGTAGTACTAGAAGTTTATTACTTTCACTCAATTTGCATGTATGCCAAGAAAATTGTTGAGTTGGCTCTTTGTGAGAGAAGATGTAACTGAATAAACAACATATTTGATTACATAATGATGTAATTTAATTTTGCAAGATGAGATCTTCACTTTTCTTCCTTCTGGCAAAAGATAACAGAAAAGAACATAGACAGACTATGTACATATATGTATATATAGTGAAGTGAGATGGAAAATGGAGAAGAAAGTAGCTGAGATAAAATGATTCAAAAACAAATTTATGTAATTCATCTATCTACGCATAATATATTTCGAATCAATTTTCTTAGGTAAGCAAAGTAAAAGGCCTCTAGGTTAGGAGTATTCACGAAACTTTATACTATCTGAAAAAGGTGTAGGTGGATATCAATATAAGATACCCGATACTTGATTAGTTATTGCTAGCTCTTACACAGAGACTTGCTACAGGACTATATAATGTATATAAAGTTTTATTTTGTGGCTCAATATGTACTTTGCTTTAGGTAATGTATAATAAGGGTGAGTTGCTTTTTTTCCTTTTTATAAATGCGTACCCACTTCGTCTTTTCCAGCATAATGACTATGCGGATGGCACTGACAGATCATTAATATTCTTCAAAGTACTATATGTATGTATACCAACAACATTGAGCGTGATGCGTTTCTTCTTCCTGGGTTCAATGTTTGCTGCTCTTACGTCCTTTTTTGAAGCGAGGATACTAAAAATTCAAAATGGGTAGCCAAGTGTACTACACTACTGATTTCCTATCAGTCACTACATTTTGCATAATGTACTTTGTATATGGTTATATCATACAACTTATATGTAGTACATCCTTGAATTGCACTTGGTACTGATTGTGTTTATGTGAAGAGTTTTTGAGTTGAGTGAGTGAAAGTGAGAAAGAAGCATAAGAAAGAGGGAGAAAGAAGAAGAATCTCTTCTCCCCTCTCATTTAAACGTGCCCGAGATATCTTAAAATGCATTTTTGATGGATGATTTCAGAGCACATCATACAGAACCAATAACCAAAAATTGCATTAGGCAGCAGGATAGAAATAAGCAAGTATATATGCTTTTAGAAATATGAAAGGAAATGAAGGTGTGAGAGAATCATTGTTGTTTCCTCTGTGGTGTGGTTATTCAAATCAATTTATCACTAGAGATTCTAAATACAGTAAGTTAGGCTAAGCTATACGTTTATATTGGTTTAAATTGATACGTGCCTAATATTGTATTACACTCGTTTGTCTCACGCATGAATTTATTTAGACTTGAATTTCACCCAAGGGACTTTCTCTTTTTAAAGAAGGTAGAATTTCGTTTAAACTCAGTACTAATAATATATTATACAAATACTCAAATGTAACGTAGGGGTTGAAATCATCTCAACAAAATATCGATTGTCAAGTGGATGAATGGCTTTAGGGAATATGCTCATTGCAAGAGTAGCATGAGAAGAGAAAGTAGTTTAGAATTTCACTTTTGGAAAGTGCAGTTTCCACTCAAAGCATTTTTCTCTCTCCTTGCATTTGTATAGTTTTAACTATGCTATTTAGTTTTCTCTAATCAAACTATATTGCCAAGTTTTATCTCTCTCAATGTCCCTAAGAGAGTAGAATAAATATATCATATCTTCTACCTTTTCAAACTTTCTCTCAGAATATTTTATTAGACTTCTATCATAGTGAAGAAGAAGAAGAAGAGGTATGACACGTGTTTGTTGCTCAAGTCCCTTGACAATTTTTCGGCATTGAGAGCAAACAAAAGAGAAGCGGAAGATGACTTTGTGTTATCTGTACCTCTTCTATATAGTACGAAAGGAAATAAGAGTACTAGAGAAATAGAAGAAGACATGATACCAACAATGCAAATCAAACTATAGGGAATATAATGCAGAGTGTCGAAAGAGTAGATGATGCAGGCAATAGTAAAATTTTCTAGATACAACATAAACCGACGACAACTGAAATAGTAGAATCTTGTTGTATATTCAAACAAAACAGTAAAGAAAATTCCCAAGAGTAAATGACGCGCTAGATTACCTTACATTTTCAAAATTGAAGCTTTAATAATGTTGAATTGCGCAATGTGTATTCGCTACCCCCAGTGTATCGAATGATTACTCAAAATTTCAACATTCTACATAGTCTAGTACATGTATATACATATACTCTTGAAAATTTCATTTCAGGTTGTATAAAGAGCTTCACTACATAAAAAGAGAGAGTGAGTGACGAGTTACGACATTTTGCACTCTAATTCTTTCATTTGCTACAAACACACAATTTTAGTTTACCTTTTTCAACTTTTCACGACTTATTAGACAAAGTCAACTACAGAAAAGATAGAGTATAATTTGATGAAGTAAATAGAAAGAGTCGCTTCATTTTAGAATTTTAAATTAAAAGTCAAAATCAAATTTTAATTGAAAACACTGAAATGTAATTTATAATGGAATTACATCCAACAGTTAGAGAAAAAACTAACCGGGTCCACACAATAAAAGTCTCTTTGTAAAGGAAATGTGCATTAGTACAGAGAGAGCAAAGGACTCGTTCTCTCAGTCTGTCTCTTCTTCTACCCCATTATGAATAATTAATATGATAAAGTAAGGGGAGATGAAATATATAAGAGAAAGTAAATAGAAAGAGTCGCTTCATTTTAGAATTTTAAATTAAAAGTCAAAATCAAATTTTAATTGAAAACACTGAAATGTAATTTATAATGAAATTACATCCAACAGTTAGAGAAAAAACTAACCGGTTACTGTTCCACACAATAAAAGTCTTTTTGTAAAGGAAATGTGCATTAGTACAGAGAGAGAGAGCAAAGGACTCGTTCTCTCAGTCTGTCTCTTCTTCTACCCCATTATGAATAATTAATATGATAAAGTAAGGGGAGATGAAATATATAAGAGTGTGATGTGCAAATCTTTCTCTCTCTTGCAATGTGACCTGATGAACTCTTCATTTATTAATGACTTGTTGTATATATAAATTCAGTATTAAAAGGGGTAAGTTATATTCTCTATTCTGTCAGATGTTTTAGCATCCAAGAGTTCTTTATTTTCTTAGAGAATTGAAAGTTTACTTGTAAATGGTTCTTCTATAATAAATCTATCGTTTTAATCCAAAGAACATAGATTCTGGAATAATATGCAAATGTTATTTGTGGTAAGGAATCTACTTATACGTTAATCCTGATAATATATGTGAGCAAGTGTGCAGCAAGAGGAAATTCCCCTACTTAATTCTTGTTGGTCAAGTCTGGAGAAGTAGAAGGAAACAATTTATTTGAATTTATATGATGTTGCGTAAGAACCAACTGATGCCTTGTGTTTAGGGAGAAAGGTTACGAGAAAATGTTATATGTACTTACATTTACACCTAAAGTCACCAAGCCAAATGGTTTTTTGGTACATTATATAGTATAATACTCTTCTTCCCCTCACAATCTCTGAGAACCAATAACTGCACCAACATTATTTTAATGGTGATACACATACACATATGTGGTCACTCATTACTTTTATTAGTATCAACATATAGTATTTTACATTTACGAATTTATAGAATTCTCTATAAGTACAACAAGTATTGACAGTAGTAATAAACTAAAATGTAATATAAGAATACATTGAATAGAAGACTGTAAACTTAATGCTACAGGTTCAGTTCCAATTTGTAAGAAACTAGAACCAAACATTTTATTCATAAGAAATGAATTGAATGTGAAATATAAAAACATTTCAATACCACTTTCTCTAATGTACCAAATGTGTTTCATAATTGGTGTAGCTAAATAAGAGCGAGTAGCTAATGAGCTAAGAACTCCATATCGTACATCACCAACCATTCTACAATTATATTTTCCACTTCTTTCCAATTTCTTTAGTCCATGTCGTATTACTTGTAAACCATCAGATCGTAGAGGTATTGCTGAAATTCCTTTATTATCAGCTAACATTTTAAATGTTTTACTATCATGCATATCAAATTCAGGAATTCTATAGAGTGGCTCTTTTGATAAATTGTAGAGCAAAGTATAATCATCTGGATACAATACACGTAGAATATTAACAAATTGCTCATCTCTAATAATAAACTTGTAACCTCTCTCAGCTAAATCTTCAAATGAATTAAGTAGTTCATATTCAGCTGGACTGATTACATATCTAGTCAATACTCCAGTATAACCATTATTTAAAATTATTAAAAGTAGCGATAAAAATGTAATTAATTTCTTTGGCTTTCCAACAACTTGGTAAACTATAAAGGCTAAAAATTGAATTCCTTCTAGTAAGTTTCTTCTGACTATAGCAATAGCTAATGCAGAAACAAAAATAGCAATCCAAGTATCAAATTGAAATGGTTTAATTAAAAATGACCACGCTGGTGGCAGTGGACATTGTCGGTGATTGCAGTAATAAACCATATAAGGATTGGATAAAATATCTATGGTTGATAAAATTTCTTTCGTGATCTCTGGTTCAAATTTAATAGAACAACGAATGCATATCATTGGGCCACGAAATTCATCATTAGCAAATGAACCAATTTCTGGTGTAAAATTTAATCGCTGTCCAATGATTCTTATCATGTTAACAAATGGTGGTACTTTAGATCCATACTTTAATTCCCATTGATTAACATATAGTTCTGTATCCAATTTAGTAGCTGATAATTCCATATCTTGAATTAATATTGTATTAGCATGTGCATTCCAGTTAAGTTTTCTAAAACTGAAATTAATTTCTGACATTGAATTAGCACTATAATATGTTAATGGTTGACTTTTACATAAGTAGCAGTGAATAGTCCAAGAATGAATAGATAAATAATTATTGTCAACAAACAAATAAATAATTTTTGTAGTAATTACTGGTAATTCTTCTAATCTATCTCTCCATGTAGAAAGATACTTATCCCATTTGTTATTAGGTAATAAGATAAAATAAGTTGCCCATTCTGATATTGAATGTTGTGTACGATTATAAATTTGTCCTACAACATCTTCATAGTTAAGATTTGATGTTGTTAGTAAGTAAGAGATACAACTATTTCCATATCTTCTTTGATCTGCTATATTCTCTTGATTATTGTTCTCTGAAATAATAATTGGGTACTTTGTAGAAGACGTTACAATTTGTTGAAATATTAACGGATATGTTGTGTGAAGTAGAGGAGTGATATAAAAAGTACATGATGAATAACCTTTCAATAAACTCTTTGATATGCCAATAAATAAAAGCAGAACAAAAATGATGTTTGTCTTCATGTTGCTAGAGTCTCTTTTATACTAAAGTAGAAATAATAGTGTCACTTATTACCAAATTGGTGTATTACATCAATTTTTTATTTAGTTACATAAGCATTTTTATACAATTGAATAAGAGAGTGATTTATTTACGACCTTGGATATAAACAGTTAACAACGTATACTAATGATACTGATTGGAGTACAGCAGTAACATTTTTTACATCTGTATCTTTTTTTATTTAGTCTTTTACATTTCTTTATAAAGATTTCACCAAGTGCAACAAGTATAGAGAAAGCAAGGCCACTTATATGCAGTATGAGAATACATTGAACAGCAGAACCTAAGCTTAATGGTTTAGGCTCGGTCCCTTGCCTCAAGAAGCTTTTACCAAACATCTTTCTTAGAATATGAGCATTGTGCATTACATTATAAAATATCTCTATTCCACTTTCTTTAAATGTTCTCAATAATTTCATATTAGCTACAGCTAAATATGATCGAGTTGCCAATAAACTAGGAACACCATATCTCACTTCCCCAAGTTCATTACAAACATATTTACCACTTTTCTTTAATTCTTGTAATCCTAATCTAATATAATGTAACCCATCTGCCCTAATAGGAATAGCACCGATACCTTTCAAATCAGCAAGAGTTTTAAATGTTTTAGAACCATGCATATTATAGCGAGGAATTTTAAGAAATGGTTCTGAAGATAAATTGGAAATTAATTTGTAATCATCTGGATATAGTATTTGTAGTATTTTAATAAATTTATCATTATCCTCAATTATCATTTTGTATCCTCTCACAGATACTTCTTCAAACGTATTAAACTTCTCATATTTTGCAGGACTAATTACTTGTCTAGTCAAAGCTCCAAGATATCCAGTATTCAAAATTATTTGTAGTAGATATAACAGTATAATTAACTTTTTTGGTTTGCCTACAACTTGGAAAATTAATAATGCTAAAAATTGAAATCCTTCCTTACAACTTTTTCTGATTATAGCAAGTGAAATTGAAGTAATAAATATTGCTATCCAAACTTCAACATTGAATGGATTTATCAAAAAGGACCAAGAAGGAGGTAAAGACACTTTTTTATGCATGCAATAGTAAATTATATAAGGATTTGATACTATATCTAAAGATGAAAAAACTTGTCTTTTTATATCAGAATCAATATTTGTAGTACAACGAATACATATTTTTGGACCAAAATACTCATCTTCAAAAAATGAACCAATTGCTACTGTGAAATTATAATATTTTCTCATAACTCGCATCATATTTACAAACGGTGGCATACTAAAATCTAAATTCAATGATTTCACTATTACATAAAAATAATAGTCTGAACCTTGCAATTCCATATCATGAATCCATACTGGTTTATTATGTCCATTCCAATTGAGTTTTTTAAAAGTTGATATAATTTCCTTAGATGTTGAAGGAAATTGTAATAATTGTAATGACTGTTCTAGACATAAGTAACAATGTACTACACATGAAATAATTTGGCTGTAATCGTTTACCAATAAATATACAATTTTTGTAGTAACTAAAGAACCTGATAATTCTTTTGATACTTTTCTCCAAGTGCTAAGATACTTATTCCAATAATGCTTTTTCTTAATTATGACAAAATATGTTGCCCATTCTGAAGTAGCATATTCTGTACGATCTATGTCTTCTTGTAAATTCTCAAAATTTGAAGTTGTTAATATATATGTGATGCAATTACCTCTATATTTTCCTTGATCTGAACTTCTTGGTAATAAGTTCTTTTCTCCTTCTTCATCTTCTTGTACAAAATTTCTCCTCCACTTTGACTGATATGACAGTATAGCTATATTAAATATGCTCAGATAACTATTGTAAAGTAATGGGGCAATATGAACAATACAGGATAAGTCAATATTTATCTTTTCAGTGTTAGTTATGATGAGAAGAGTAGAAAAAATTATAAGAGTTGATACATGCTTCATGATATTTTGGGAACTGAGCTCTTCTTATGCTTAGCAAGTGTCTTTTATGACAAATTATTGTCTACTTGATGTAATTTTTTTATATAAAGTACTTTAGCAAAATACAAATGATATTATTATCTACAGTTGACGTCACTTTTGAGACTGGAACAATTTAATGTAATTTATTTATTATAACTATATATATCTTAGTCGTTTCGTATCATATATTATATTACACTCACTCATTTCTTCACACAAATATAAATGTTTTCCAGTACTAATTTATAACATTATGATTAACAATAATTATTCTTAAAAGAAGCATTGAATTATATCATACATTATATATATATATATATTACATATAAATTCACAAAATTCAAAATAATACAAAAAGCAACATTTATACTTAATACTACACGCTATGTAGTTGTTGTGTGAGTATAGAAGACATACAAAGAGAGAAATATACACTTGCTCACGATTTTTACACAAATTCTCTGAAACACGCTAATTCTATTGTAAGTAGTTTTTTTTAGATTAAAATTGTGTATAACGTGTATTTAGTATCAGTCTCGATATTATATAAAAACGGCTGAGCAGAAATTTATACAGATGACAATTTATCTTATAATCATATTTTTAATATTCAGCACCACTTCAGGTTGAACAAGAAATTATAAATCCGGGACCGAAACAAAACATAGTACAACATTGATTGCATTACAAGGCATTTCAAAAGGGTTCTTTTAACAGTAAGTTAAATAGAATATGTAGATTGTATAGTAGTTGATGAAAAGCAAAAAGCAATTGATCTTTGGTTAGTGCTGTCTTGATACATACTTTTAATATGTAACATTTCTTCTCAATTTAATGACTAGTATAGTAGTAGTGATTCCGAGATAATCACACGTTTTTTTATATAAAAACACTATGTACACAAACATACACTCATGTTTTTGGTTTTTTTTGACACATGCACTTGACACGATTGTTCAATCAACGATGTACAATGTTTCTTCTATCAACACAGAGAAAATGTAACGCGAACTTTCACTATATATGCACTATATAATAAATAGTAACCACCTGTTATAAAGTTTTTATCAAGCTCAGAATCATTTGTTTCAATTAGTAGATGGTTCTTCTTATTCTTCTCAAATTATAGGAACAAGTAGTAAAGAACAAATTCGCAATGGTCTTTAAGAGTAATAAAGTAGCTTCATTATCATTGCATGGGGCACTATGAAAAAACTTGGCTTGTAGCCACTACTAGCAGTTTTAGTGCAAGTGTCAATAATATAAGTGGCTTTGTGGTCTGTGACAAGAGTGAAGTTGCAGAGCTTGAGTCTCTACCATCCTTGAGAGCTAGAGAACCTATATATACATATATATAAAAGTAATATAATTGTTTTAAGAGGATTAGGTAAAATATAGAAAATTATACAGTCATTAACCTAATTTGTATTTTATACAATGCTTACCTGGTTGATAAAGCGTACTTCTCCTCTTTACATACTCTGTATTTGGTATTGTTAATTCACAATCAAATATTGAGGGAAGAGAACTTAGATTGGCATCTTGAATCACTTTATATGCTTTTATATCATAGGCACCATGTCTTAATCTGGTCTCAACTGCCATATCTTCAACTCTAAAAGTAATAATTATTATATAAAATACATTTCTTCCATGCATGCATTTTCAGTAATTAGCTAAAATTTCAAGCTTACTTTTGATCTTTATTTTCTCCATGATAGAGCGTTAATCTGGGTTCAGGATAAGTTCCAGTAGCCCAACATGAAATATTGACATATCCCCCTCTACTTGTTTCTGTGACTTTCATTCCCATATCCTTTTCCGGTGCTGCAAATAAAAGTTTTTTTTAATAATCACTAATTCTATGGAGGATGTCGTACAGTGAATCACAAGTTCGTGTAGAAAGCCATGATCTCTATTTGCCTTTGAATGCATAACAAAAAAAGATTATCTACTACCAAAATAAAAAGTACAACACGCAGTATGACATATGACGACTTTGCAAATCTAAAAGACTCATAAAATAATAACTCAACCTACATTTTAATCCAACAGACACCATGAAAATAATTTGGTCAATCATCTTTGTTTGTTTGCTCTTAACAAATCAACAATCCGTTGAAGCTGGTCCAGGGGCCTACGGAATTTGTCAAGCCGGGTATAATTTACATCTTAAAGTATTAGTTTTAACTAAACTGAAAATTTGTTCTTTGTATATGTAGTTGTGGTTTACTCGTAGCAGGCAAGTTTTCAATAATATGTCTAACTTGAACGATCACTAATATGAGGAATAAATTTTATTTTTAGCATGCTATTCTGCTGCAGGATTTACCTTTGGGACAATAACAGCAGGTATAACATACAACAACATAATGCTAATGTAATGTTTATCAAAAAAAAATCACAAACATTTTCAAAATGTAGGAGTCGGAATTCCAGCTGCATTAGTGGCTTGCAATTCCCAATTTGGAACATGCCAGGCGGTATTATATTTAAAGAAAAATATTATGAAAATAATTTATGAATAAATCTTTTGCAGGCCTGCTGGTTAGCCGTAGTTGCTCCAACGGCTTAGTATTTCATTCATGTAATGAATCATGCATTCTTGATATTGATTTACTATTGGCTCAACTTTCATTTTTAATTTGGCAATGCTATTTATAATCAATTTCTTTTTCATGAAAAAATTAACACGACTACTTACTAATGCCCTTGAATAAAGATACTGCGCTTGCAGATAAAAATATGAAAAATGACAACATTCTACTATTTGCCTTTTATATGCATATTACAGTAACATAATTTATTTATCTGAACAATATTTACTTTTATCTCAACATAACACATTCCTAATATCAATTGCAACAGGAAGATTGTCAAAATAAATATAAATCAAAAGCACATTAGGTACTATCTAATATATATATTGTCACGTATTTACTCAAGCTATGCACTTATGCTAAAGTAAATGTAACGTAAAGAGCTAGCATCGATTGGTACTTTATAATTAATTAGAGTAAGTCTTTATTAGTGAGATGGGGTATCGTGAAACTACAGCGTCTGAGTGACAAAGTTTTAGTATGACGGCTAAAGCAAAAGTGACCTGAAGAGTGAAGCTCTTTAGTTGCTTTTATACATTCGACTTGATTCTCTTCTTCTGGATAATTCTAACTAATTATCCATGCAACACAAAGTAATGCGCGACTATTATAAGAATTCATAGTTGTAGATAAAGTACATAATCTTATGCATCAACCTTGAGATAAGAGTTCATCTCACTCAAGAGTAACAAACTGTTCTACATGATGTATAATCTTACATAGCTCATAGTTCTATACTATTACATGCAAATACGTGACAATATATATATCGGTTATGCAAACTTTTAACTACTACACTAATAATCCTATGCACAGTCATATCACTTGCACTGTTATAATAGTGAAGGTTTGTGTAACTGCAAAGAGATGAGTCATACTGTTTTATAGCCCTGGCAGAATCACGAGACAAGAGCAAAACTTTTGTTACAAAAGTTGTTTAGATATTCGCCGTTTCTTAAAAAGTGCACAATACATTATTCGCTGCTAAACGTTCATTTACTTGTCCCTGATATTGAATTTTCTAATCACTTCACTTGGAATCTACTAATTATTTGACCTATCAATAAAACCAGGTAAGAACGTACTGTATTTGTTTTACTAATAAAATCATATAAAGAGATAATGCACCCGCGATTTCTGTTTAATATTTTAGAGAACATGAAACAACGAGTTACTTTTTACATTGTTTTGCTTCTTTCATTGTTGAATCAACAACAAATTGTCGAAGCTGGACCAGCTGCTTATGGAATATGCCAAGCTGGGTATTTAAACTATCTCTAATATTTCATATCCAAGTTAATTTACTTAAATTCTTTAAATAAATTATTAGATGTGCAGCAGTAGCAGTAGGTAAGCTAGTAAAATAACTTCAATATTATTTATCACGAGAAAATATATAAATCTTAATATTTTGCTCTTAAAGCATGCTATGCAGCAGGAGGATTTGTATTTGGAACTGTAACAGCAGGTTAGCTATAAAAAGCAAATGAAGTTTTTGATAGCATAACCAATTTTAATTTTGTATTTTTTAGGAGCAGCTATACCAGCGGCTATAGTCGCATGTAATTCTGCTTTTGGGACATGCCAAGCAGTAAGTAGTACATAGGTCATTTATTATTACAATTCTTTTACAGTTTCATCTTTCAATTTCAATTATATTTGTAGGCTTGTTGGGCAGCATTAATTGCTCCGACTCCTTGAAATGACTAACTCATCGTATTTTTTCAATATTACAAGTACAAGGAAACAAGATTGATTATAACAAAGTAAGAAGACTAATTGCCATTATCACTATTTATCTGTAATAATTTGTATCTAAATATATCTTAAGTTTAATTGAATAAATGATTGACCAGTATTGATTATTAATAAAAATTTTAAACCTTTCATGTCGTTTCAATTTGTTGACATATACTATATTTATTTAGGAAGGCATGTCAGTGAAAATCATAAATACTACTTACCAAACACAATCATTCTGGCTGCTTCATATGCATCACCTTTTTATATATAACAATAAAAAATTAAATAATGAAACCCACTTGAAAAGATAATTATTTACTCACCATCAAAAGTAGATACACGACAGACCCAATCTCCTATAAACAGGAAACCAAATATTATCTAAACTTATTTAATAAAAATATGTGATTAAAATGTCATGAGTTTATTTAATACCTGACAACTCAACTGATGGTTTACGAATATGAAGTGCTCTATACATTTTATATACATCATTGTCAGCTTTATAGTCCAGGTTTAGTTTGTCTCTTAAAATGCCTAAAGCATGTGGTCTTTGATTAGGAATCCATTGATACACAGGAATTTGTTTATTGTTGGCATTGAAGAACCATTTGACTACCAATCCACTTTTCTCATGTTCTTCGATACTATAATCGCAGTCTAATATCACAAATTCTTCTGTGTTGTTCCTAATTACTGGTGGCACTCGTAGGGTATTTATTCTGACTCCAGTGACTTCTGAAATATAAAAGAAGACATTGTAAAGAATAATCATATTTCATTTCTCTATAAGAATAACCAACATTCTTCTATTCTCTCATCTTTTTATTGATATCTTCTAAAGAAATATTTATTGGAAACTTGAAGAACTTCATCTTTTTTTGCATAAAAAGTTGATTCCACTTATCAAAGAAGAGAATTACTTACTACAGAAATCTCACAACTGCTATTAAATTTTTATTATTTCCATATGAAAATTTTTACTTCTTATTATTGCCAATGGCTTAAAAGACGAATAAATTTTATTCTCAAAGTTAGTCAAAGGAAGATGAAAATGAAACCAATAAAGTGGAGTTGCAATAAAATTTGTTTGATTCTTTAGAACTACATATATCATTGGTATTTTATTACATGATGGTAAAAATCTTTAATATAATAAGGAAATAAAATGTTGTATGAAATTCCTAGAATAGAAAAGAATATTTGGTACAATGCAAACAATTCAGAATAACTGATGAGAAATGTTTTGGACAGCAGAGAGAGAAAAAAGAAGACCAAAAAAAGGAAAGAAACGAGGTCACTCATATCAGAATTCTCTCTTGATAGATTCAGACGAGTTGACAGCTCACAGTTCGTCTGTCCCGAATTTCCTTAACTGGAACATGTTTAGATGTTTACTCTCGTGAAAATGTTATGAGATCAGCAAGAATCTAAAGAAGAAGAAGAAAGTGTTGGTCTTCTTATTCGTACTCTTCTGTATGTACATATATTTGTTGTATTATGTATGAAGCAGAAGAGTATGTATTTTTTTCTAGTCATAGAAAAAATTCTTACTTTTGTATGATACATGAGGTGATGTAGAAGTAAAGAGAGAGAGAGGAGAGAGACGAGTAGGAATTGCAATGAGAGAGACAGAAATAGAAGACCTCTTTACTAGAGAAAGAAAATGTCACCGTCATTAAATTCTGTTCACATACAATATTCTCTGGAGAAATTTTCTTGTGGCAATTGCAGTTCTGCTATAACTGACACTGACTACAAAATATTAGATATTCTTTTTTGTATTATGTATGACACAGAGGCTCTTCAATGCACACAATGCAGTCATTATTCTTTCCTTATTGTATTTTATGAATTTTCGACATTTTGTTCAGCTAGATGTATGTGGATGACAATCATATAATAGACGCTGAGGTCACTTTAATCTATACTAACTGAGAACGTGACTTTTTCTCCAATTCCGTATTGATTTCTAATTTATTCATATGTACAGTATTACAACTCAAATCATGTTAGATAATTTAAGATAATACTTACAGAAAATGTAAAAAAACACGTTTCAATTAAGCTCAACCACTTTCTACATCTCAAAACTAAATTAGAAATGTAAATTTAATTTAAAATTGTCACAAAATGTACACAAATGACACAAGGAAGATTGATTATGTATATGAATCATATCTAGCATTATTCTCTCACTCAGTCTCTTGTCTCATCTTCTTAATTCAATCACACGAAACTAATTTCTTAACAGCATAAAGACAAAAAGATTGAAAACTCATCATAAATTCCATTAACGGATTATATATACATATTATAAAATGTAATTTACAAAAATGTCATATCGTGCTCTCTGTATTCATTTATCACCTACTCGTAATTTCTATCAAAAATATTTCTAACCACTCGGTTCCTTGTGTGTATGTATATAATTAACAACCGAGAAAAATTCTTGTGGCAATTCTTCTCTGTTCATTATCATTATTAAAATATGTCCAACATAATAAATTCTAAAAGAGGCGTTGGTTATTTGCTAGTGTAAAAATCTCTTGAGACTTGTATTAATATTTTCAGCTACCACTATCACTTTTGGAAGAACCCAAAGTAAATACTTTATCCTCTTTGGTATGCCAAGTTCCCAATGGACTATAACTTTATTTAAGTCATGATGATTACATACACATGGAGAAAAGTTCTAAAATATTATTTATTATATACATTAGAGATCTGGATACTAACTCAAATTCTACACATTGTGTATTATAGATATTGTAACAACAAAGGTTATAAACTAACCACAACAGAATACCACAAAGTCTAAAAGTAAAGCTTATTTTGTTTTCTGTTTGTTTGTATATATCTCACAACAAAAACATAAGTTTAATGCAATTCAAATCTCTGGAAATTTTTATATACACCATGTAGTAGAGAAAACAGACAACAAAATAGAACAAGACTGCTATAATATAAAACAAAGGAAACCAAGAGAAAGAAAGCTTCATACAAACATATATAGAGTAAAGTTGTATGTATAGTATAATAATAAACAAACCGACAGAAACTGAGCGAAACGAAGCGTGATAGAGAGATAGAAGAAGATAATACAAAAGATGAATGTTGAATACATATATAATACAAGTTTTATGCATATGTTTATAGTTTACATTGCTTTGCAGCAGTAATTCATAGTCAAGTCAACTTTATAATAAATTCTACATATACACACACACAAAAGAGAGAATTCTCTAGAGTGCATAATACATTCTAGTTGACTGACTATATAACAACAACAGACTATAAATATGACTTTGCTAGTGTGAGCACAAGTGCGTGTTTAAATAAGTCGAGTGAGTTATGAAATGTTTTGTTTATCTCAACTTTCCTGGAAATTAGCATGTTTGCTTATTACACAAATATAATTGTGCAATATTTTTTGCTTTCTGTTTTAGAGTTTTGAATTTGAAGAGATAGAATTTGTGATAAAGTTATCTGTAGGCAAATGAGAAGATTTTTTTTTCGTCGAGATAGAAAATATGAAATATGATATATATTACATATGATCCTTCAAAATAAGGTGTTCAGAATCTCCTTGTAAGATAAATGATGTCAATATATAAAAAATGCTAAAGGTAAGAAGAAAAACTTTTCTTGCTAAAAAAAATTCTCCACCAAAATTCTTATCAAACTTCCTACCATAAAGAAATAAACTTTGTCTTACGATTAGTCTAGGCTATCCTCAAAAACAGAGAAGAAAAAACATTAAATTAAAACTTTTATTTATTGGCATAATTCATTCTTCTTGGCAGAATTAAACTTTTGCAATTGCATCAAATCCAAGTCAGCAAAATATAACTTGACTCATACTACTTGTATACTATACTATATCATATTTTATTTTATGAAAACATTTTACTATGTAACTCTTATACTAAACTACCCTATACTCAAGCAAAGAGAATGAGACATTCTTAACTAGACTAAAGCAGTAGTTATGATAGTAAGTATTATACAGCAGCCTATGTGTGTTTTCCAAATTGGACTTGTGACACAGCAACTAAATCCCACTTCATCCTCTCTCTCTCTCTCTCCTATAGTGTAAATTAATGGGAACTTTATTAAATATTACGCTTCCACTCTACCAACTCCTATCCTATGACACGATGCACCCAGCATATAAAAACANTCTCCTATAGTGTAAATTAATGGGAACTTTATTAAATATTACGCTTCCACTCTACCAACTCCTATCCTATGACACGATGCACCCAGCATATAAAAACACATAAAGAGTTATGAAATCATATAGACGGAAACTCTGTAGGAAACCAATCGCTCAGTTCACTTATTCTCACAGTAGATTGTATGTTTTTCCTTTTGTGTGTGTGCTCTGAATGTTTTCTATTCTTATGTACATATACAGATACAAAATAAACTATAGGAAAAAGCAACGACCAAAGAGAAAGAGAGCAGAGGAGAAAACGAGAGAATAACGGACAAAAGGAAAGGAAAACAAAGGATGTATGTACACACAGTTTTGTACCAAGTCTACAATAACACAGTAGATTTTTCCTTCTTTCTTTTTATACTTACTATTGTGTGGTGAAAGTAGAAAAACAAAAAGTATACAGTAATAATATGACGTATGAAAGTATCTACAATGTAATGTACACGTATTGTGTATAGTGTGTAAGAAGAAGGAAAGCGAAAGAAAAATGCCAATGGGAAAGACACGTGGAAGTGAAGTAAGTGTGCGAAAATTTTCTTTCTTTCTCTTTGTACAATTTTCTACATTTGAGTTCACCGACTGCATACACATATAAGAAAGTACATATATATACATCTTACATGTTCATCATATTACTACTGTTGTTCTTTTTTCACTACTTTTCTCCATTACTCGTCTCAGTTGCAGAGAGATGAAAGAAGAAAGTAGAGGAGAAAGCTATAAAAGAGAAACTATATCCTGCGCGGAACCTTTCACTTCACACACATTTTCTTTTCACTAACAAAGAAAGACTCAAGTCTCAATTCTTTCTCCACTTTTCCCTTCACAAATCCCAGATGGTTTCTCTTTTTTCTCTTAAAGTCTGAAATGGAGGAAAAGTATATATATAGATATATATAATGTAGTGAGAGAGAGAGTGAGAATGTCAGAAAAATAGAGGATGAAGAGAATTATACTTTGAGAGAAAGAAATGGAAGATTCATGAACTCTTTGGATTTCATATAATAGTACTTGTTGGAGAATTTTTACTACTAACACCAGCTTGGATTCTTGATATGTAAGTAATCTATCTCCATATTGCACATTTCCTGATGGTAATAATAATCCAACTCTTGTGTTCTTTCTTGGGCTGCATATATGATAATAGAAAATAATACTTTATCCGAAAAGAGTTGGATTTAATGCGTCCTCCTTGCAACTCTCTCTCTCATTTTCTCATTAGCATTTACTGTTATATTCTCTCTCTCTTATGTGAAGAGAGATGATGATTACTATGATGGTGACAAAATGTTTTTGTGTGAGTGTGATGATAGCCTTTTATATTAATCCTTATAATCGTGTACGTACAGCCAACAAACTGTACGTATATGCATTTTCATTTTAGTTATATAGTATGAAAATATTATGAACGAGTGTTATAATATGCTTTCATTCTCATCTCATTTCACCTATCAAGATGAGAAGAACTTTTCTTCGTTTCTTTTTCTCCCCTTCTTCATTAAATGAGTTCTTTTATTTCATAGCGAGAGATGAAAGAAACTTTCTTTTTCCTCGTCTTAATTTTTTCCACATGGGAATTTATGAATTCTATACATTCTTTTTTAGCTTTCATTTTTTTCTCTCTGTGTAGCTATTTCAAAACTCTATAGCTCTCGTACTAATCTTCTTTTTTAACTTTATTTTTTTCAATTCATTTCATTTCTTTTTGAAACATTTTTTTCACTTATTTCAACAATCTTTGAAGAAAAAAATTGTTAGAAACGGAAGCACTTGTAAAAAGTACTAGAGAAGAAAAAAGCTTGTGACTTTCAAGTAAAAATAAAAATTCTATTCAAATGAAAGAAAGTTAGATTCAATGACTTGTGATTTAAAATGTTTGCAAAAAGTTTTATTAAATCTGATAGGAATCCCTCTCTCTCATACCTGTACTGAAATCAAATGAGTTCTTTTTTCATTTCATACATGCAAATTTAAAAGTGTAGTTGACAATATTGCTTATGCATATATCTACCTACCTACCTTCAACTTTCAACCTCAACATTCAAATATGTATTCATGGCAAAAAGCACTAAAAGATATTTGTTAAGAATTCAAAACGTGTAAACTTCATAATATGTAATAGTCATAGTAGTAGTAGTATAAGCAGTTGAATATACGTTCTTTAGTAATTTCTTCTCTCTTATAGCTAGGTACATATTCTACATATCTGCCACTTGCTCAAAAATTTCCACTCACTCAAACTTTCCACTTTCCAAACTGCATTTTATTATACTTACAAACATATGCCTGCTTTTTAGTCGTTGTCCTTTCTTTATACTATATATACATCAGCTTTAAAAGACTTGCGAAGAAAAAGAAACAAGAAAAAGTTGAAAGAAATTTGACAAGCACAAAAGGAAAAAGTGTACAATATATAGTTATGCAATCTCTCTCTCACAGAAAACTCTATTTTAGTTGCTACTACAAAAACTACTTTTGACTAACCCTTTCACACTTTACTTTCAGCCCAAAGATCAAAATGGATATACAGAACGTTACGTTACATCATATTCCTTTTCACAAGTTTTCACACAAATGCTAACCTAGTTTTTCAACTACCTTATTGTTATTCACATAAAGACTTTCTATATATCCAAAGAGTCAGTCGATATGCTTTTTAAAGCGTTACTATACTATATACAAAAGTGACTCTGACTCACTCTACACTTGACAAGCTTGTGCTATTACTAGTACACTAGAGTGAAAGCTCTTTTAACTAACGTTTTAATATTCCACTTCATAGACTAAAACTCCGGAAATTTTGACGCTTGACGCAATTTTCCCTTTACGATTATAGTAAATGTTCACTACAACTAGACAGTGTTATTGGTAGTGGCACCGCATGTTGAGAGAACTTTAATGTGATGAAGTAATGTTTCTAGTACACATATAAGCTAGCAAAGAGAAGTAACAACATTATGTGTTTATCTGTTTAGCTAAATTTTTTTATCTTACTTATAAGATGATATGAAACGTGTGTGAAATTCTTTTAAAGTCACTTTCGCAAAAAAAAATGTCATCACATCCATCAAATAAATATGTGCTGATATATACTATATATAAAGAGGCGTAAAATTAATCATGCAAATGGACTTTGATGTATAAAGTCACTCTTAATATAAAGTGGACGATAGTGACAGGATATTTGGCTATGAGTGAGAATGAGAAACCAGGTCATTTTATGAATGACAAATTAAATAATGTCATGCTGATGATTTGTGACATTCACAAGGTATATCTATATAGAGAGCTTTCTTTCAACACGAGTGAGATTCAGTAAATGTGGCTACAGAAAACCAACAACAACATTGGCAAAATATTTCAGTCTTCATGCTGTGAGAAACTCTCTCACATCTCAAAAATCATTTCTAGTAGTGATTACTATTGCCATTACGTTGCAAAGTGGTACATTACAAAATCACTATAAAACGCTAATGTTTATAATGCTACTAACCAAATCCAAGTATACTAGTAGCACTAACCACAATTTTCCTACCACATACTACTTATTATTATATATATCTACATGGTACACACATACATACACTAAAGTCTTTTTATTATAATGGTCAGAGTAGAGTATGTAGTATCCTAGTCTGAAACCAACACCCATCTGCTATTATCATTGTGTACAAGTAGGGATTGAATTACAAAATGTTCTTTCCAAATGGGTCTTTCCATCGATCTCAAAACCGCAAAGTAAAATAGATAGCTGTTCTACGAGTAAACCTACCAACATCACTACTAGAGTATTACTTACATTACAAGAGCATCATCATGAGAGAGAGAGAGAGAGAGACGAGTGAGCATTACATCAGAGTTAGTGTGTTTAAGGATCATAGTTAAGGGATAGTAGAAGAAGAAGAAGTGAGTACTGTAGTTATTACAGTATAAAGCCAATCTTTTTTCGTAAAGCCAAAAGCTTCGTACATATAGTATTACAAGATGAGATGCTGTAGAGCGTGAGAGATATATGAATGACATTATTACTCTACTTTTTTTACTTCTTCCCAATACCAATCAACCTCAATAACAGTTCATCCAACTAATACGTTCTGTAGTGTCTACAAAGGGGAAACAAGAGATCGAGAGAGAGAAAAGAGAAAGAGAGACCCAATGAGATTAATTTGCAACAAGATCCAACTACTACTATACTCACAAAACTGAATCCTCTAGTCAAACCACAAATTTGTCTATCTCTTTGACCACAAACAAACGAAAAATAATAATTTGGCTAATCTCCTTAAACCAACAGAGAGAATATATATACTATTATAAAATGAATAGCATAGTTTGTAATACAAAACCAATGTGGAAATTCAATTCTCTTGCTCCACTTATTGCCTCATAGTGATGATGATGGCTAGTCCAATTCCAACAAATTCGACTCTAACATTTCAAGAGTGAAATTAATTGGCACAAAAGTATATAGCACTTTGATATTATATTCTCTTTGTGTGTGTAAATGTGCTCACGTTTATATTACTATAAACTATATAGTATATGTCATCACCGTTGTGTAATAGAGTTGCAATTTCTATCACCACTGACAGTCAGTGTTATATATATGGACGATGTATAGCCACGAGCAAAACCAAGAGATGCATTTTAATTACTCTCGTTCTCTCTCTCTCTTTTCTATATATTGTTTACCAAAGGAAATTCCTCACTCCATTTACACTAAAGTAAAATACGACTAGAGGCTTTATTTAGGATGAAAATAATGCTCTCTTGTATAAAGTTCACTGCACATATAACAAGCAGTCTAGTATTATTCTTCTCCATTGACTTTATGTTTGAACCTCAAGTTGTTGGTTGTTCTGTGAAAAGTTTCTTCTTTCCTAAGACCTTTTTGCCATGTTTACAAGCTTACTTCTGAAAGAGACATTTGAACAGATATTGTATGGTAATTCTATACAACATTCAGCAATAACATAACAGCTCTCTTAAATATGACTATTGCCATTCTTAGAGTTTCTGTTGAAGACGATACACATTCTAGATAAATATATAACATTGAAAAAGAAGAATCTGTAAGAAACAAATACTTGATATCACTCACTACAAGAAACAATTTGATCATCTTGTATCTGCTTTTTTGTTCATATTCTCTATATACTATTTCTACAACACACTTACTCACTTTGATTACAATCTTTCTTTTTTGTGCAACAAGACATTTTCTACTATGGATGGTCAAGTCCACAAAAAAACCCAAGCTTAGTTTACATTTTTTCTTTACAAAATACAAAACTTTTAGTGTAGCTATATATTTTGTATGAGATCGTGCAAAATATTTCTTTGTGGCTGACAAGTAAATTGCACAGACAACATAGTTTTTCTTTTTAGTAGCACGGAAGCTCATAATGATACAAAAGAAGAAGAAGAGACCACCACAAGCTCATTAATCTGTGGCTTAGTAGTTTTAGTAATAGTTCTGTACATATAGTTCTTTTATATAAAACATAACTACGTCCGTTACAATAACAATATATGACAGACAACTACATAGCAAAATCAATTAGCAATCGTGATTACTGAAAATGTCATGTTCAAAATGCCAGAGGAATGGGTGGAGGCAAGAAGAAAATGTGACATGTCTATATCAAAGACTTATAAATAATGCTGATTACAACTTTATCATCTCTCACGTAGAGTGTAGCTACACAGACTGCTACTATAGACATATACTATTTGTGCATCAGTTGTCACTAATTACTAAATTCCATAAATTTGACATGACTTATATGGCTTGACAGTCTAATACATGTTGGGAGTTCTATGTAGTAGTAAAGCTTATGGCTAATGTGATCTGATTGAGCAACGGAAATGAATCAATTTGACTATAAGACTACATACACAACATTTATCTACATAGTAGCAAATGCAAATTGTCCTGTTAACAAATTACTTACAAGAAGTGACAGTCACATAATAGAAATTATTTAACTGTCACTCGCTACCTTTCACAATTACAGTAATAATGACACACGTACATATATGCATGAACAGAACGCATTCAATTTTAGTTGTGCACGCACTGGATAAGAAATTACATTACGATGTAGTAAGTAGTCTTTATTATTATTTTCCCATTGTGATTGCTACTGAAATATTAAATATAAAGACAAAAAGTCGTTGTAATATCTAAAGATGGAATATATATAGTACATTGCCCTTTAAATTACGTCATATACAGTCTCTTTCAATTTTACGCTTGATAAAGAATTTACACATGTTTATGT
>VCNE01001401.1:0-16627 GCA_009869805.1 Oncopodura yosiiana
GGAAGAAATCCAATCAATTCTTTATCACTTCATCCTAATGGAAATAAAATATTGGTTCATATTAGAGACAATTGTCTCAAGATTTTGGATGTAACAACTTTTCTTGTTCTACATACATTTAGTGGTATTGTTAATGACAAATTTCAGATTCAAAGTTGTTTTAGTCCTTGTGGAAATTTAGTTCTAAGTGGATCTGAAGATGCTACATTATGTATATGGGATGCTGATACAGCTGCAATTCGTCAATTTATTACACCTGAAAATCATCCAAATTGTATAGTCTCAAGTGTTGATTATCACCCTTATGATCACTATGTTGCAGTTGGTCTCTCGTCATCAATAAGGTAAGATGAGGATTAATTAAATTATCGATATATTCTATTTGATGATACTAATATAACTTATATTTTATATTTTTACAGTGAACCAAATCCAATAATTTTGTACACTTATGAACCTCCAAAACTTCCTAAAATGACATTAGCAGCTGTAAATCGAATGTCTAATTCTGTTAGAAGATCTAAATCTCGTAGTAAAAGTCGTGAACCACCTCAGCATCAACCTCCTGAAAATGCTGGAGGCTCATCAACATCAGCTTTATTTCCATATCGATATGGTGGAGACAGTTCAGAAAAATTTGCTTCCATAATTCGTAAATTAGATACAGCGCTTAAAGCTACTCATATAACTCATCAACATGGTCGTAAATCTGCACAATTGGAAAGACTTCAACCTGTTTCTAAACAAGAGTTACAAATTCAAAGGCCCAAAAGTGTTCCATTATCACCACCGTCATCTACTCATCATCATCATAAGAAAGATAAAAGAAATAATAATAAAAGTCAAAGTCAACAGGCATTGTTGCCATTTGAAGGACAACATTCAACAACAACAATGATTGTATCTCCTCCGCCACCCACAGTTGAAATTACTGAAATGCCTAATACGCCAGATCCTCAAAATATTGAATCTCCAGTGTCATTACCAAAACCAAAGCCAAGAAAACAACATCAGCAGCAACCAACAAAAATTCCAAGAAGGACAACAGCAAAACACCCTGAAATAAAAATTGTTGATAATACTAATGAGCCGGAGAAGGATTATAATAATGATAATAATAATATGACTTTTATGAATTAGTTGTGTATATTGTGTATTATAAAATAAATAAGAGCACTTTTTATTAAACTAAAAACAAATACATTTTGAATCTTATACCAAAGTATTATTATCATAATATTCTACAATTAAAGATTTTTTATTTCCTGAACTAGGATAGTACATAAATTTTGCATTATCATTTCCTGATGGAAATTCATAAGTAAAACCATGTTGTATAAATCTTAAAAAATCATCAGTTTGCATCCATCTGTCATTATTAGGACTATAATAATATAATTGATAGTCACTAGTTCCAGCTTCAATTTTTTGTACATTTTTATAATGTTTCAACTGTTCAAATTGTGATTGTGTAATACTCACAACTTTCAAATGAGCTTTTTTCTTTAATTGTTCTAAAGGATCATAAACATCTCTTAAAGATTCTCTATAATGATGATGATGATGTCGTCGATGTTTATGTTGATGTAAATCAAGTAGAGGAAATACATCATTATGTTTTAATGTATGTCTTAAGTCTGTTTCACTTTTAATAACTCTTCCATCACTTGCAAGATGAGTATGAAGATTTTCAGCACTAGTAGCTTTCTCAATAATAGCCATTTCTGCAAAAACTGCTGAAGCCATTGATGTAATTGCTGTTGAAGGATCCTGATGAAAAATCTGGTGATGAATAAGGAGATGATTCGTCGAGTGCAAAAAATTCATGATGATGTTGTTGCTCTGCTACATGTCTTTGTAAATCAGTTATATTATGAGTTTCATGAAGAATGTCAGTATAAGGAATAAGACTTAAATGATTTGATTGTTGTTGTAAAGTATTTCTTTGATGTAGTAAATGATCTGAAGTTAATAATACTAATTCTTCTTCAGAGTTTGATGAAGATAAACTTTGATTTTGGTGATACTGGACCAACATTATCTGAACTTTCTAATAAATGTTCATTCTCAGGTTGATGCTTCTTATTTCTGTGTAATGGAACAAAATTAAGTTCTTCAAATTCAGACACAACTCTAACTAATGGTTGCTCTTCTTCCTCAACAAGATCCATACTTAAATGACGTCTCAATGTTTTATGTAACCAACGATGTTTATCACCACCAACAGTTCCATGCTCAAAATTTTCTTTCCAAAATTCTTGATCTTCATCAGGACCTTTAGCTCTTTGATCTATAACTATAATCACAGTATTTGATGCTGTAAGAAAAGTGTATACTTCCATTTCAATATTTTCAATAATGGATAATTTCTCAAAATCCTCTCCAACGGCAGGAATTCCATTTGTTGTTTTTAACATAGCTAGAACTCCTTCAGTAGTAAAAAACTTTTTACGATGATTCATATTTGTAAATGTGTTAACCTTTTCTTCTGGTATATGAATAATTAAAGGTTTTGGTTTTGGTAGTTTTTTAAGTAAAGAGTGTGTTCCTCCTTTGACAATTACAATTCTTAATTTTGCTTCCCAAGACCCTGATGATAATTTATGTTTGATTGGTACTATAAATTCTTGTGGTGCAAATTCTAATAATTCAGATTTTAGTGATGCTGATAAGCGAGCTTTTCTTAAACTACGTAGTTTTACTAGATTTTCATCATAAGGTTCACCTAAATCTTTTTTTACTCTGATGATCATATCTTCAACTTTTTCTTCATATGGTTCCTGAAGTCGACCAACTATTTTATTGTAAACAGAAGTAGTTGATTCCTCACCATAATTTTTGTCTAAAATGGTTTAATTAAAATGTTATTCATAAGATTACCTAAGAATCAAATTTCAACAACTTGCCGTGGCAGAATGAAGGTAGAGGCATTGATCTCAGTAAATGTTCTAAAACTTGGTTCTTGACATAATTAAAGTCTCCAGAACCATCAGTATTCAATGAGAGAACTCCAAGTAAATCTTCAGTTTCAGATGTAACCAAAATTTCTTTGAGATATTTGATTTCTTCAAGATTTTTTCTATTTTGTCGATCTCTTAGTAGCCATCTTGCAGCTCGTGGAAATGTTTCAATATGTTTGTTTGTCAGCTAAAATAATAATTTGAATTAGCATATATATACTGTATTTAAAGCTTCTCTAGTCAACTCTACCAATATGAGATTAGTTAAATGTATCCAATGACATAAAACTCGTTTCCTTTGAATTAGATCAACAATTCTTCTTACGTAGTCTCTGTAGTCTAAAAAGAGTACAAATTAAGAGCTGAAGACTAATATATAATAAATTTAATCAATCTTTTACATGAAAATCGCTGTCTCTCAATTGGTTTAACATCGCGCATCAATGCTCTCGGATCAGGAGCTTCTACTTCACCTTCTGGAGTTGGCCCTTTAAATCTGTACAAGATAAGCCAAAAAATTAACTCATTATGCCATAATCTTCTATTATACTAAATTATAGTAGTTACAATTCAAAAGCAGATGGTCTACTAGATAGCATAGGATGATCAGCAGACACTGCATTACGTCTTTGAATCCATCTCTTATAAGTAATGCCAAACAATTTATACTCTGGACGCCATAATTGATCCAATTTGTCTGATATTCTTTTTTTCGGATATATATATTCATTTATCTATTGAAGCCAATAAATAAACTTTAGCAGAAGAGTACATTATAAATGTATAAATACAAGCTTACTTTCTGTAAACAAGTTCGTCGCATTCCAAACACAATAAGAAGTATTAATGGACAAATATTGAGCAGAGCACCATACCATTGAACTCCACTATGATTATATTGATAGGCTACAGAAGTGTGAAAATAAATGTCCCATGATAGTAAAAGAAACGCAAGCTAAAATTAAACAAGTTGATTACTAAAAAAGTACATGGTAATTGCATTCCTCTCTCTACTAGTCCTTACAATTAAAAATGGCAGCAATATATATTTCATTTGAACTAGAAATAGTATAGGTGGATGACGATTAAGAAGCACTTCTAAATCTAAAGCAAAGATTTGTGATCCATAAAATAATACTGTGATAACTTCAACTATTAATATAATACAAGCACTCCATGTTCCACATAGCAAGTTTCCAGCTTCTAATGCAATGTGTCCAATCTATTTTATAAAGTAATAAATTGATTGTTGAGAGTCTTTAAAAGGTTTAAAATATAATAAACTTACACCTGTAGCATAGATAATTGAAAAGCACAGTTGAACTATAATAACAATTCCAAGCATTGCAACTCTATTTAATGCAGGACGATGTTTGATTAATTTGTATTTCTCTAGAAATGACACACACGCTTCAGTTGATACAACTTGACTCCACATACCAACTAAGGTAATAATTCCAAATAATAGAGCATGTGGCAACATGAAATTTTCAGTAGTGCTTAAGCTTATGAAACTTCCAGAAAGACAAACAAAGCTTATTCCAATATCTAACACACAAGAATTTGTTATTCAATTCATAACAAAAAGTGAAAAATGTATAATAAAAAGAACTCACTGGAAGAAATAACTGCTGGAAACTGCTCTATTGTAGAAATGAAATCTACAATATCCAACTCAGAGAAAACAATAAATGAACCAAATAAAGCAAAAATTGCTGCACTAATGCAAGCTTGCCATGTTGCTCTATACAGTCCAGGAAAATAAAATTCGTTGCGAGCTGTGACAGTCTGAACAACACAGTAGCCAACTGTCACTGTTGATAATGCCATTCGTACTGCTTCACACCAAAAATCAAAGGTTCCAGCTTTTCTCCAGTCAAATTTTGAAATTATTACTTTACTTATTGAGCCACGAACATATTGATGAATTACAATTGCAAGAATAATTATTGGCAAAGTACAAGATGACCAAATTAGAATCTTGGATATTTTAGAAACAAAATTATAGAAAAGTGCAACAAATGTGACTGTATGAATCAAAATAAGTCCTATCCAAATTCTAGAGTAGCCTTCAGAAGAACTCAAGTCACTTAGTCCAAGTATAAACAATCTATGAAATGAAAAAAGAAATATAATTTAGAAAGTATTATTCAAAAGTTTTTAATGTAATAAGTTTGTCTCAAAAGCATACCTATAATACAATTCTGTAGAGTAATGAAGATCAGTAGAATTTCCTTTAGGTTCAAGACTATGAGACACTTCATAAGGTATACAACTATTATAATTATTCCAAGATTGATCACATCGAGTAGGATTAGTATACAAACTTTTGGAAGTGCAAGAAAAACATTTAATTAGGAATTAAGTAATTGATGTGCTATGTACGATATTGAAAGTAATATGTAGCAATAAATTTTATTTCTAATTTTTGAACAACTACAATTTGTATAATATACTCGATAGTTTATATCAAGCCGTTCTTTGGTGACAGACACAAGAGTTTTTCCATCATATTCCTTTTTAGTAGTTGTTGAAGAAGATACTCATCAATTGGCTCAGGCATTAAACTAGCTATATGATCAATACTCTTCATACATAACAATTGAACATCATTTTGCAGTGCGTCTTGGAACAAAAGAAAAGATATCTAAACTCAAGTTGATCTTCAGCCAAAGGATCTTGCCAATGATTGTGAGTAGAACTCTCCATATTCTTCGTGGCTAATGTCACCAACATTCAGAATTACGAGTCCAAATTTTTTTTTATTGCGCAGTATAATAATAAAGAATTTTTGAGACTGAAAGAGACATACATACCTTCCAATAGCATAGACACCAGAGTAAGCCAATACAATATTATTATTTGGAATAAAAACCAGAGTCATAAAAACTAAAGCATAAGGTAGTCCGGCAGCAAACTGCCATAATTTAGCATAGCCAAATAATCCATGATGAGAAAATTGTCCTATAAGTGATTCCAAAAATAATAATGGTTGTACAAAAGCTAATAGAATAACTAGATATATTGCAAAGAATACAACTCCTCCATGAACGCAACATGAAAATGGAAATCGAATTAAATTGCTAACACTTAGAGATAACGCTATTAGTGCCATTTTAGAATCGTTGATATTTGCCCAATGATATGTTGGTGCTTGAACTTCTTCTTGGAAAAAGTCAAGAAATTCTTTCTGTGCATTTAAGTCAAAGTTAATTAATTGTATAGAGATATGAAATATTAAATACTCTTTTCCTGTAGCTCACCATTTCCGTATAGCCTTCAATATTATCAATCTGTGCACTTGTTCGGGCACCAAAACGAAATAAGCCTCTTCTTGCTTTTGTTCTACGTTCATTATCATAGCTTGTGCCATAAATTGGTATTTTTTTATCAATTAGTTTTTTGTTAAAAAGTGTAAATGGCGTATCTGGAGAAAATTAACCAAATATTATATACGAGTTTAACAACTTATTATCAACTTACAATTGACAGCCTGATGAAATGCCTCATATTTATTTAGTTCCGTAAGTGACGTGCTGTCAAAACTTTCTGACATCATTTCAATAGTATCTTCGGTATAGAACACACAAGCTCAGAAGTCAAAAAGTTTTCAAAAAAAACATTCAATTTCTCAAGCATGATACATACAAAACTCGATGGCATATGACATGGCATATAATCCTTGATGACACATAATACCTCCAGCCACAGCAACGATATGGGACAAATCCTACAAGATCTACACTTTATCTCGAATGAGCTATAATAAATGAGATGATGACCTTATTGTAAAACTCGTGCTAATTCATACGATATATAACATGATTTATTTTTAACTCATATCATCATATTGACCATATGATAAATAAATTCAATGCCATGCATATTCATTCAATTCCATAATCTCGAAAGATGAAGTGCTCTATAGTAAAAGTTCTCTTAGTAGTGACATTTTTAATTTGTACTACACAAATTAGCAATGGTGCCAACATTTTATTCTTTTTCGGCATTTCCACTTATAGTCATCGAATTTCTGTAAGCATACAAAAATATAATTAAGAAAATTACTTGTTCTAATAAACTTTTAAAACATGAAAGGCATGGCCACTCGTTGAAAAGTTAGCTGAACTAGGACACAATGTCACATTTCTATCACCATTTGAGCCAAAAGAACCGAATCCAAAAGTCAACGAATTTATTCCAACAAAATTGGCTGAACATACAAAAGCTCACCTTGAATCTGATGTTCTTGACATAATGACAATCAGAAAATATGGACTTCATCCACCACTTTGGTTTGTTCTTCCTGTTTTCGGTTATGTGCAATGTGGGATATTATTAGAAGATGAGGAAACTACGGAATTTTTAAAAAGTTCTCAATTTGACATGGTATGATTAGTTTACTAATAAAAATTATTTATCATTTAATTGACAATTTGTAACTCTGTGTGTAGGTAATCATTGATTCACTAAATAATGATTGTGGCTACTTGTTATCATATCATTTCAAAGCAAAGACTGCCGTTTTTGGTACAACTGGTCCATTTATGTGGCTTCCAGATACTTTTGGTTTTCCATCAGGTAATTATTAATTTCTACACGTCAATAATCCTCTACAAGAAAATTAATTAAACAGAAACATCATGGCTACCCGACATGCAATTTCACTATCCACAATCAATGAGCTTTTTACAAAGAGTCAGAAATACAATGCTACCTCTTGTATGGTATTGGTATAGACAGTTGATATTTTTCCCAATGTTAAAAACACTAGCAGTTAAACATCTAAATGTGTCCTCAGATGAAATGCCAAGTATTACTAATTTAGAAAAAAATGCTACTCTCATGTATTACAATACACATTTCTCAGAAGAATATGCCAGAGCTTTACCACCTTTTGCTATAAGTGTAGCTGGAATGCATTTAAAGGACAAAAATAAATTAAAACCATTGTCCAAAGAAATTCTCGACTTTATTGACAACAGCAATGGATTTGTTTACGTGAGTTTTGGAAGTGTAGCTAAATCAGCACAAATGTCTCAAGGATTACGACAAACTTTCTTCAATGCTTTTAAAAATATAAATATTAAATTTATTTGGAAGTGGGACGATGTACGACCTAATGATATGCCAGATAATATTTTATGTATTAAATGGGTCGACCAGCAATCTATATTGGCTCATCCAAAAATTAAAGGGTACATGTAAAATATTTATTACTGTTTAGGTAGCCTTATTAATTTTAATATTCCATTTTGTTATATATGTAGATTTGTTAGTCATGGAGGACTATTGAGTTTTCATGAAGCATTGGCCAATCAAGTTCCAATTATTATGTTTCCGCTGTTTGCAGAACAAGTAAAAATTTTAATATAATCTAAAGTATTATAGATTTGTAGTATATTATATTTTATCTCTTTAGGACTACAATGCTGAAAGAGTTCATAGAAATGGTTATGGAATTAAAATGGAAATTACAACAGTAACATCAAAAGAACTTGAAGAATCAATAAACAATCTACTTCTTGACACAAACTACAAAAAGAAAATGCAACAACTTTACAATATGTTTACAGATCGACAAATAAAACCATTGGACAATGCAATTTGGTGGACAGAATATGCTTTAAGACACAGTGAAGAAGAAATGCAAACTTTGAAACCTTTAGGAATTCATCAATTTTGGTTTCAAAGAAGACTATTAGATGTATGGGCATTTATATTTATTATGTTTGTAACAAGTTGGTCATTAACTGGGTACATTTTGTATAAATGTTGTTGTAAAAGTAGACGTAAAGCTAAAGATATAAAACATGTTAGTCGAGATAAGAAAGTCAAGTAAATAATATGTGAATATGTATCATACAACTTTCTTGCAATATACTATGTATGAAAACTGGTCAGCTTTTGCTCTAAGGTGAAGGTCATCTTCTTTTCATGTGAATAAAATCATCAAAAGATTCTTCTTTAGTCATCAGCTGAATACAAAAATGTCTGTTCTGTACAAAGTGACTTTAATAATTAGTATTTTAATTCAATATGTAAGTACTGCAAATATTTTATTCTTTTTTGGTATATCAACATTGGATCATAGACTACCAGTAAATTCTTATATCAACAGACTCTCAACTAATCACAATGTTACAGTACTCTCTTCATTTCCATTATCAGAGCTAAAAAATAAGAGTCAAAAGAACTTGACAGAATATACTCCAAAAGCAATTAGAAATTACATAAAAACAGTGAGAGTGTTTGATCCTCTACAATTGAGATTGAAAGGTAGAGAATCTTTGTACCAGAACTTTATCCCATTTATAGGAATGGGTTTATGTGAAACAATGTTAAGAGATGAAGAAATAGTGAATTGGATTGAAAATTCTCATTTTGATCTTATAATAGTGGATACGTTATTTAATGACTGTGCATTAGGATTAGTGTACAAGTACAAAGCACAATATATAGCTTTATCAACAACATCATTTCACTATTCATGGTTTTCTGATGCATTTGGATTACCACATGAGTTCTCATGGATTACTGAAGAAGTATATGACAAAAGTCCAAGCTTTTTTCAAAGACTGAAATCAACAATTAAATCAATACGATGGTATTTGTTTAGAGAAGTTTATGTGTTTCCTTATATGAAAAAAACATTTAAACAATCTAATTTATCTGGAATAGAAAACTTGTCTTTGAGGGAAGTAGAGAAAAATGTTAGTTTGGTATTGATGAGCTCTTTTAAGTCAATACATGGATCAAGATTTTTACAAGATGTAGGGTGTATACATTGCTCAGATGCAGCAAATTCATTGCCAAATACATTGAGCCAATTCATAGAATCTTCAAGTGGAATTATTCTTGTCAACTTTGGTCCTCAAGTGAAACTTGATTCATTTCCGAAAGAGCTTCTGCAGACTTTTATCCAAGTTTTTGCCAAATTCAAGGATATTAAATTCATTTGGAAATCTTATGACAAGAGTACCATTGAAGAGACATTGCCAATTAAACTTCCATATAATGTCATATTCACTTATTTAGAGGAGGAACAAGATATTTTAGCACATCCTAAGATCCGGGTTTTTATTACAGACGCTAGTTTATTCTCAATACATGAAAGCATTTATCATTCTGTACCATTAATTGTATTGCCAATTTTATTTGGTCAAGATATCAATGCTGATCATGTTCAGAATAACAAAATAGGAATCAAATTGGATATTGCTACAGTGTCTCAAAATCAATTGGAAGATGCTATTTCACAATTACTACAACATAACTCAGAG
The DNA here is from genome assembly GCA_009869805.1 of Oncopodura yosiiana. Classification (NCBI taxonomy): domain Eukaryota; kingdom Metazoa; phylum Arthropoda; class Collembola; order Entomobryomorpha; family Oncopoduridae; genus Oncopodura; species Oncopodura yosiiana. The sequence continues at coordinate 10,244 of VCNE01001401.1, forward strand.
TATTCAGAAAATGTTAAAGAAGCTTCTATAGAGTTTAAAGACCGACTCATAAAACCATTAGAAAATACTATTTGGTGGACCGAGTACATTTTAAGACAAAATAATAAAAATGTACAACAAAATGTTTATCTACAATGGTTTGAAAGAAGACTGGCTGATGTTTGGCTATTTATATTTGTTAGTATAATAATTATTACTTGTATCATTTGCTATTTATTAAAATTAGTACTAGTTCGTATTATGTCAACTTATAAAGATGTTATAAAGAAAAATATGTAAATCAGTTTCTTATATTTTACATATTTATATGTCAAGAAATAAATTTCTAACTGTCAATAAAATGAATAGAAGAGTAAATTGTTATCATGCTATATTACTAAAATTTTTCTATTCGTAACAGCACACTCATAATGATACTTTTACCTTTTACTCATTGCATTGCAAGCGCTAAATTGTCATAAACTATGTCAAATATGGAAATAGACCAACAAACTTCAAACTTCTTATAGTATTTCCATCAATATTTCCATAGACACGTTTACCATCACAAAACTCGTCATTCTCCAGTTTCTCCAGCTGCTACCACTTGCTCTACTCTGCCATGAGAGAGTGAAGAGAAGCAAGCTTTATAAAGCAACAATATGGCAAGTCAGAGTGAAATTACTGATTCTTGTAAGTTTTTTTAAATCTTTGTAATTTCCATAATCTTTTTGAAATTTTTCTCTTTTCAGCGATACCATCAGTAACTGATGAAACTGTATATTGGACAAGACAAATTGAAGAAGCGTCAAGTTCTAAAGCTCGAAATGTATTTCAAGCCGTTCATCTCAACATTGAGACAATTAATGAAGAGCTCAAGTAATTCATAATAATAATAATGTAGTAATATTACAGTAATAATCTTATCTTAAACTCTAATAGATCATGTGTCGATTGGACTTCTGGACCAGAAGTGTTTGAAACAATATTCTCATCACTTACAGAACTATGGAATATAGGTGAAAAAGTTTATCCAGAACGTCGAATTTGTCGACTAATGCAATGTATTAGTAATGAAGTGATACAAATAATTCAAATGGTTCTAAAAGATGTCAATTTATGGTCGCTTCCTTATAATAATTTTGAAAAGCAAGTTGATTGGGCCATTACAATGTGTCAAAAGACAGTTGAATTATTTCGTATTTTAACTGTAGAATTATGGCCAAGTAATGATATTCGATCTTATACTGGAGGTGAATTGACACCAACAACTGCAGTTAAATTACTCGACAGATTAAAACAAGTTGGAAGAATACGTTCTGTACATAAACAACTGACAGTTCTTTTAACTTTTAATGAATGTGAAAGTTATGGATTGATGGAATGCTTTAGTCCATTTGTTGATTTAAATCCACTGGATTGTGGAGCTGAAACAGAGCGTCAATGGGTAGCAGCTACATCAAGATTTGATAAATCATTAGTACCAGCTGAATCATCAATATCAAATAAATTAAAAACTAAATTAAGTAATGATATAAATCCACTTCAACTTTTATTAGAATTTAAAAGATATAAAGATCTTATTTCAAGACCAAAAGTTTCATCTGACATTCGTCCTATTCGTGAACAATTGTTATTCTCATTACTCAAAGTATTGGAAGAACTTAAAACTCAAGTTGAAAGTAAAGATTTTCAAACTACTTTAAGTAATTTATCAGATACTGTCAATAATTTATATCAAGCTCGTCAAATTCATTATAAACTTTTAGACATTTCTAAAATTGGTCAAGTTGTATTATCTGATTTAGAAAAATATGAAAGTCTTATAGATCTCTTCAAAATTATTGAGCATAGTATTACTCAATTTGAAAAGAAATGTTTTAATGATTGGGTAACTGATGTTAAAAGTTTAATAAGAAAAGATGAATTGACATTAAAACGTGATGGTCCAGTCATTGAATTTAGTGATGGGAGACTAATGGAAGTAACATATAATGATAAACTTTGTGTTTTGATTGAAGAAGCACAACAAATGAATTTATTAGGATTTCGTATTCCAGGAGATATTAAACAAGTTCTAACTGAAGCTAAAAAATTTGTTAGACATGCTAAAGAATTGGATCAAATTGCAAATTTTCATAATACCATTGGTGATCGTATGATTTCTTCTCAACGACCAATGATGTTAGAAACTGCTGTAGCTTTATCAAGAATGGTTCAAGATCAAGAAGGAATAACTTGGTCAAATGGTGAAGAAGTAGAAAGATATATAGTCAAATTAAAGAAATTAGTCTCAACACTCTCAATGCAAAATAATCAATTATGTCAATTACATTTAAGACTCAAAGCAAAAGTACTATCACTATTTGAAACTGATTTAATGAAACAACAACAAAAATGGAAAGATGTTTTAGGTGAAATTCGTACAGTTTTTCGTGATGTAGAAGCACAAGGTTATAAAAATATTAAAAGTTGGCAAAATCATTGGGATCGTCAATTATATAAAGCATTAGAAGTTCAATATTTACTAGGAATCTCTTCATTAAATGACAATTTACCAGAAATTAAAATTGAGTTAATGTATCGACAACAAAAATTACAATTTAAACCACCATTGGAAGAAGTTCGACTTAAATATTATACAAATATTAAAAAATTCCTTAATATTCCTATGTTATTTAAAGGAGTTTCAGAAGAAGCTACATCATCATCATCAGAAGGAACTTCTCTAATTTTTCCAACAATTATTATGAGACATTGTCATCGTTTTGAAAAAATATATACAGAAGGAGAACAATATTTTGCTAAAATTGAGGCAATAAAAGATCAATTTGTTGAATGGGTTGTTCTTGGCTCAGCAGTTGAAACATTAAGTAAAGAACATTTAAAGACATGGGAAGATTATGATAGAAATTTTAAAATTTCTAAAAACAAGGCACAAGATATAAGTAAATTACAATGTACAGATGAAAGAATTGGTTGTTTTCTTGTTGTATTTGGATTACTTCGTCTTGAAATTGAATTAATGAATCGTCGCTATTGGGAAGTATTACAAACTCTACTAAGTAATTCAATACTAGAAGAAATGGCATATTGTGAATTATTTTTAAGAACAAATATTGAGAAATTACAAAGAGATCCACAATCTGTTGAAGAAATTACACAAGCTAATATATTTAAAGAAACATTAACTAAAGAAATACCAAATGTTGAAAAACTTGTAGAGTCTATAAATAATAAAAATAAAGTTTTATATACTTGGACTAAAGAAAGATTAGAGGCTGGTAGAATTAAAAGATTATGGAATGAATTTTCTTCATTGTTAGAAAATCATCAAAATATTATTGGGCGACAAATTGAGAGTATCAAATCTAATTTACAAACACAACTACGAAATTTTTCTAGTGATGTTGAACATTTTAGTATTCGATGGAATGAATTAAAACCAAAAGATTCTGAAGTTATTACAAAGCCAGGAAAATTTGATGATGCTATTGGATTTATTAAAACTAAGCGAACAGAGTGGAATCAATTGATAGAAAAGAAAAAGCATCTTGAAGAAAGTTGTGAAAATTTAGGAATGACTCAACAACAAGATGACTTGAAATCTATTGTAGACGAAATAGAACAAGATATTAGTAGCTATGAAGAAATATGGAGTAAATTAGAAGAATTTCGTAAAGGCTTCAAAGAATTAGAAGATGAAGAATGGATAATATTTCGTACTAAACCATATAGATTTGAAGAATATTTAAAATTATGGGATGAGAAATTCAGAACAGGACCAAAATCTGATTTCATAGTTAAAGTTCTAAAAGACATTGAGCAATATAAAACTCTAGCACCTTCATTTAAATTTATTCGTGGTGATATTTTCTCAGAAAAACATTGGTTTGAATTATTTAGTCTTTTACAAATGCCATCAAAACAATTGAGTCAATTAAAACTTTCAGACTTTTTACAAGTTCGACAAAATATTATGGATCATATTAATGATTTAAAAGAATTAAATAGTCGTGCAGCAGGAGAAATAACTGTACGTCAAGCTCTAAGTGAACTAGACGCTTGGGAAATTGAAGCTAAATTCACATTAGCAGAAAATAAAGATTCAAAAAATAGGTCAACATTTATAATACAAGATTTTAAATCTGTACTAAATAAAGTTGGTGATAATCAAAGTTTACTTCAATCAATTCGAACCTCACCATTTTACTCACACTTTGCAGATAGAATTACAGTTTGGGAAACAAGACTCTTTGATTTAGATGAGTATTTACAAAATCTAAATAAAATTCAAAGAAGATGGATATATTTAGAACCAATATTTGGACATGGTGTATTAGATTCTGAGCAACAAAGATTTAAACGAATTGATGATGAGTATCGTTCAGTAATGGATAAATTATCAATAGATCCAAGAGTTGTGAGCTTATGTAAATTATCTGGTATTCGAAATCGACTCAATATGTTGGTTGATCAATTATCAAGATGTCAAGCAAGTTTAAATGAATTTCTTGAAAAGAAACGCTCAGGTTTTCCAAGATTTTATTTTATTGGTGATGATGATTTACTAGAAATATTAGGACAATCAACAAAACCAACAGTTATTCAAGCTCATCTTAAAAAACTATTTGCAGGAATATATGCTGTAGATTTTACTGAAGATTGTAGTCAAATAATAGCAATGAAAAGTTTAGAAGGAGAAGTTGTTCAATTAAAAACTAAAGTTAAAATTAAACCAAATGTAGAAGAATGGTTAAGTGAATTATCAAATGAAATGAAATATACATTGAAATCATCTTTACTTGATTGTATAGCTGACACAAAACATGATTCAAGAAATCCAGATAAATACCCAGCACAAATTCTCTCATTATGTAATCATATAGTATTTACAGATAGATGTGAAGAAGCAATTAGATCAAATGGACTAAATAATTTATTAACAGAATTAAGAACAGAGTTGGATGCATATACAAATGTTGAAATTAGTTCGACACATTCTAATCCAAAAGTATTAGAGTTGAAATTAAAAGAATTAATATTAGATATTATTCATCAAATTGAAATTGTTGAATTTCTTATCAAAAGTCGTATTCGGAGTGCTAATGATTGGAATTGGCAGAAACAATTACGATTTTATATTAAAGATGATGATGGCTCTGCTACTGCTCTGATACGAATGGCTGATGCTTCATTTCCATATTCTTATGAATATCAAGGTTAGTTTAGTTTTGTCTCCTCTTGTCTCACACAAACAAAGTGAGAAATCACTGAGCGGCGCTCTTTCTACACTTCAGTACATTTTTGGATTCTGTCAGAACAAGCAGACAGATTTTTCTCTCTCTAGAATTTTAGACTAAAAAAAGTCCAAAAACCAGTGAAAAAGTTTTAAAATTTTTATAAATTGCTCACAAAATGAGCAACAAAAGGAACAAGAGTGTCCCAAGTGGACAAAGAAGGTAATTTTTTTTTAAATAAAAGTTTTACTTTTGTCTACTTTAAGACAAAATATAATGTGTATATTATACACATTTCTCATCATTTTTTTTCTTCTTTTTTTGTAGGATTGACTCAATTTTTGCTCCACGGCCACCAACTCAAGTACAAAGTTCTCAAGTTCCGCCAGTGACCTCAAGAAACAAAAGGAGTCAATCGGAAGTTCGTAAAAAAGTATAAAAATTATATACTTTATAATTAGTGAAGGTCAGGTTAGGTTAGGTTAGTTTCACCCTCATTATATAAACATTTCTTATCTTTTTCTAGTTCCCTTGATGACTCTGGCTCTGATGAATTTGACTCTGATTGAGATCATGTACGCAAAGTTTTTAGTGGAAAGTCACAATTTACAATCAACAGTGGACTTGTCGATGGTCAGAATCATTATGGTGTAATTATTAAAAAAGAGCCAGGATTTGTTATAACTGAACAATTAGCTAGGTCGTTTAATTGCAATCGTAGTAAAATAGTAGGAAGTCCTGGTACACTTGGTTGTAACAGTTCTTTATGTTTAAGTAGAAAATTTTGTATTGGAGACAAACCATTTGTAACACACAATAATGTTAGTATTATATCAAAACATTGCTCTTTCTGTAATACTCCTTTGGTTTATTATGTGATGAAGAAAAGGATATTATTGATGTTGGTCAGTCTTTACAAAAAATACACAAAATAGTAGGCTATCATCGAATTTTTTCACTATCTCCATACAATACTCATTTTGTTATAAAACTTTTTTCATTGGAAATGATCGTAGATTAGTTAGATGCTAAACCTGCTATAATGATTAGTAATAATAATAAAATGATGGTGATAAATATATCAGAGAAAATAAAAGTGATAATAAAAATGACTAAAATAATAATTTAATGGAGTAAAGTGTAAACTTACCACAAGGTTTTATTT
>VCNE01001402.1:0-18853 GCA_009869805.1 Oncopodura yosiiana
CTACTTTTCGACTACCACCATATTATTATATTGTAGCTTCAATTCCTTCTTTGTATCTTGACATTTTATTTATTACTCTATACGATTCTGTAATAAGGCTTTCTGTTTTATTCCTTTGCAACAAGGAATTTAATTATTAATAATATCTACATATTAATAATGGTTCGATGATTAAAATTAAACGTATTTTTTTAATCATCTGTTTTCTTCAAACCATTTTGTTTTTATTTTGTCTTGATCAGTCGACAGGTATTGTGGAACCCAGCCCACTAAACACACTATATTTATATTATTCTATATACAAAGTCATAATTATTCAGTGTGGCTTTTTATTAATTACCTACATATATTGTCTTATTTTGAAGAAGAACAAAGCTCTCTCTCCTTCCATTATTCTACATATATTATATGCGACGAAAAGATGAAGATAATATATACAAACAAATAATTCATTTAATCGTGAATTGAAAAAAATTTAAACTAATTATTATTATTATTACATTAATGCACAAATAAATGAAAGAAATACAACTTACATAAAGGAAAGAAGAAAAAAGAAGAACATCATATAATTATAATTTATCATTACATATTATATTATCTTCTCTCCTTTTTATTTTTTTTAAATGTTAACACTGTTTCCTAATAATATTTTGTCTATGAGTTAAATATATTATCAATCTTAAAAAAACAGTTCAACTAATTCAAATGGAATCCCTTCTCTTTTGTAGCTGCCAACAACTTTTCTTTGAGAATCTCTTCTGAAGGATATTCTGGAAGTTTTAAGTAGTGTACACATGTGTTTACTGAAGGATAAGAGCTTTCACCAGCATCTACTTTTCGAACAATAGTTAATCTTGGATGTAAATTTGCTAAACCGCCAGGAGGTAAGCTGAAAGAAAGAAATAATAATAACATTAACGTTAAGTTTTTGTGATAAACACTTTTGCCCTAAGTATATTAGATTACTTACGATGAGCATCCAGTTGTAAATTGTAAAAATGATTTTCTCTCTTCACTTGTTAATGATACCATCACATTAACAAACCTTAGGAAGCCAGGACTAAAAAAAAGTATATAAAACTTTAATATCTTGAAACACTTGAAAGTCTTTAAAATAAAATCAATTTAAAATATACCTGTCTTTGTTATAACCCAACTTTGGTTCTGTGTAGTTTAGTACATCTTCTCTTGTCCATACAGGGCTTTGATCTCCACATAGCATAAGACGAACTTCATCAGGACTAAATGCTCCAAGCTTTTCCATTGGAAATACTACTCATAAAGAAAAAAATCATGTATAAAATCTGTCAAATAAAATCTAAAGAATAATTACAAAAGAATTTTTTTTATACCTAAATCAAAACCTTCTTTAAGAGCCATGACTTGTTTATGAATTCCTTTGTTGAGACAAAAATCAGTTAGTAGTTCAATATAGTCTTCAACATTTTCATTATTAACATCATTCAAATTCTCCACGAGGACAAAGATCAACTGCAGTATATCCATAAACACGACTTGATGGTAGATATTGAAAATTGAGACTAATATCTTCTAATCTAACTGCTGGTCCTGGTTCTTGACCACTTAATTGAGGAAGTGCTAAATTTTGGATCTAAACAAACAGAATTTAAATAAATTTCCATAACTTTCAAAAAAAAATCACATTAAACTACTTACTTGACGTAGCTTATCACTTTCAGAAAGTGAATTATCATGAAGAATATGACGTTTTTGTGTTGCCAATTCTTGAAGTTGTTGAAGGAATCTAGCTTTTGGTGGATCGATTTCCTGAAAGAGAGAGAAAAAAGGTTAAAAAATAGTTTATAATAATATAAGAATATTTTTTTCAATTGTTTAATTACCATTAAATCTTCTAATGTTAAAATTCCATGATGCCAAGGTCTATTATCAGGAACAAGACGATATCTGCTAGGATCCAATTCCATTTCTTTTTCACTTTCTTGTGATATGTATGATGAGACCATTATATCTTCTTCTGACATTGGTGTAGCTACTCTTTCTCCACGAGATCTTTCTCTAACTTCACTTCCAACTACACGATTCATATATATCATAATAAAAATTTAGAAATTCTAGAAATATAGTTAGTTAGCTATCGTAATCACAAGACTTACCTTCACCAGAACATAACAATTTGAAAAATGGTCTTGCTAGTGGTAAATCTACAAGTCTTCCATCTTGTAATACTTTAGCAATAAAAATTCCCAAAAATTTAAAATATCTACAAACTGTATCTATTTTACTAGAATCTTGGATAAGTGGTGCTATAAAAAGACCATTAGTTCTTTGTACATAATATCCAGGTTGTCTAATAGTTGAATCATCAATAGCAGATGGTTGTTGTTCATATCTATTAGAATCTGGAACATCATCACACAACCACATTGCCAAATCTTTTCTTTGCAATTCAGCAGCAACAAGAGCATAAAATTCAAGTGTTGGGCCAAGTCCTGTAAGATGGATTCAAATTATGTACATTTATTATAGTTATTTATTAAGTTAATAAATTCAACTAAATTAAAATATATACTACTAACCTGTACCATCTTCACCTTGAAATTCAATTTCTAATACAGATTTACGTGTAGCATGGAAATTCATTACTTGAAGTGCCCACTCTAATAAATTATTTCCTCTAGGTACTTTTACTCGTTCATGTTTTAATCTTCCAAGTCTAAATTCATTTGGATCATCTCGTCGACTAGTTCTACTTCTTTCAACAGTAATATCTCTTTGATTTTGTAACCAAACAATTGATCTTGAAGTACCATAAGCAGTACAATTAAAATATAAATGACGTGTTTCAAATGGAAACATCATAGGAGCTGAATATGTTAAATCTTCACACCAATGTGGTAATGCTCTTGAAGCTAAAACTAATGGATCTTGTAATTGCTGAACAAGTTTGTTTGTTAGTTTTTTAGAGATAAATTCATCAGGAGTTACATGAAATCCTTTTGCTTGAGGAAGAGTACTACAATCAATAGTTATTAATGTTGATTCTTCATTATGTTGTTTATTATGGCTAGAGGCACTTAATGAGTAAAGATGACGAAGAAGATTAACTACTTCATCAACACTACAAGTAGGTTGTGATATAGAAGGTGAAGGAGACATTGTACGACTTGCATTTACATTTGTTCCATATGAATCTAGTAATGATTCTTTTTCATCTATACCACTTTCTTTTTCTTCTTTATAAACAATTGTATATGTTGGTTCCCAAATTCGACGTAATTTCTCTTGTTTAGTACCAAGTTGTGAAACTTGTACAAGTTCTTGAACTGCTTGAAAAATTGTTGCTTTTTTATTACTCAAATCAATTTCTACATCAGCAACTCCAGGGATATTTGGTCCACGAAGAACTAGACGTAATTTTGGTTGAGGTGCAATACAATTTTCCTCTTCAATTTTATTAAAATCTTTAGATGTACAACCATCAACTGGCGGTGGAACTTCTAATTCACTAATTTGATTAATATTTGTCCGTCCAGGACGTGGGTCAAAAACTGGTATAAGAGCTGAAAATTGTCTTTTCAATACAAATTCATCATCCCATGATCTTCTTTTACCAGAACGAACTTCAAAACATTCTTCATCAGCTTCTTCATACATGTATTCATCTTCATTTTCTTCATCATCCTATATATAATTGTTTAACAAATAAAATTAAACATATTTATATGAACATGTATTTGTAGCTTTAACTTCACCAACACTTACATCATCATTTTCATCTTCAGGTAATTCATCATCATCTTCTAATTCTGCTAATAGAGTAGTTGCACGACAAGTTTCCAGAAAGTCCTTCACAAATACAAAGTCCTACATTATTCACAAATAAAATACATTCAATCACAAATGAAAACCACACAGGAAAAAGAATAATAATATTAAGATTTTTTCTTCATATAATTACTTTACCTGTTCACTATCACTGGATGTAGAAGTTAAACTCATTGTTAAACCTAATCCTTGTGCAGCACTTGAACCAGCAACTGTATTATTACTTGGAGATAAACTTGGATAGCTTTGAGCTGAATTCAATGCTGTATTTATAAATGAAAAAGGAAAATAAAAAAAGTTTACATTATATTTCAATACATTCATATATAATAATTGGCCTAACACACCAAACTAAAAGAAAGGAAGCATTTTTTGAAAGAAAGAGAAAGTCTATTATTATTATATATAGAGAAAGTCATGCATGTTCCCTATTATTTATATTGTACTTATATGTATTTACACTAATATAATAATACTAAAGGCATATAAATATATTATGTTTTATGTGCTCTTTTGTTGTGTAGCTTTATTTATATGTTATTTAGTAAAGAGTTAAGAAAACAAGCAAAAAATAAAATAAATATATCAAGCTTATAAGCTAGTTTCTATATACAAAGCTTATAAAGGGCTACTACTATTACTACTTTATTTTTTTTAAAAAAACAGTGATTGATTTGATTGGTGATGGATTCAACATTCTTTTATTCTTATTCAAACCTGGAAAATTTGAAGAAGAAAAGTGCGATTTTAACAAGACTTGAATTTGAGTTTGGTGCACGTCCGGAAGAAGATTGAAAGAAAGGATTAGGTTGTTGTTGTTGCTGTTGATGATGGTGTCCCTGATGAGTACTATTAGAAGGACTTGAATTGGAATTAGGAATGGAAGAGGCAGATACAGAAGAATTATTTGATAAAGGTGAAGAAAATACATTTGTTGTCTGTGAAGACATTACAGAAGGAAATCTTGAACTATTTATCAATGTTCTAACTCTGGCTATTGCACTTAAACTATCAAATAATGATGAAGAGACATTACTAAAATTATTATTTGGTGATAATGGAAAAGGTGAAAACATTGTTGAGGATTCTGACATTGAAAGATTTGGAACAGAGACACTTTTAGGATTTGAGGATGTAGTTGAAGTATTATTATTATTATTGTTATTAGTAATAGTAGTAGTAGTGGTACAAGAAGAAGTAGAGGAGGAGGAAGAGGTAGTAGTAGTAGTAGTAGTTGTGGTGGATGATGAAGTTGCTTCCTTTCCTTGAATTTCTATCTTTCCAGAAGACTTTCCCAGCCAAGCTACATATTGATTATATAGTAATAAGTTATATATAGTACAACAGCCACAAAACAAACCCCTTTTCTATTTTTCTTCTAACTAATAAAATCTATTGTAAAATATATTATCACAACTTCAAATTAGTTTGTTTAGTTAGTCCTTAAAACATGTAATAATAATATCCCTATTGTTATTCCTATTTGAATTGTGAAGGTGTCAAAACTTTCAAAACTGTTGTCTCATCATACTTTTGAGTATTCACTCTTGAACATTCGAGTATTTGTAAGCACATGCTACAAAAATACTGTATTCTTACTTAATATGTCTTGTCTTTTGATTTTTAAGGTTTCATCAAAAGTTTCAACATGCAAATGTAATAATGTCAAAAATTATTATCTTTATTTATTATTATATTATAGGAAGGAAAGGATATACGATAAGTAACAACTGTCTATCATCCACCAGTTTCTTGTAACAAGATGGTATGTTGTTAAGAAATGTAAGAAAGAGGTATAAAATAAAAACAACAAAACCATTAAGGGAAATTGGGTAAATTGAAATAAGTAAATTAATTTAAAAAAGCAAAATTATTATATATTTATAATAGTGCGTGTGCAAAGTGTATTACATTATAGAGTGCTGCTGGAAAGCTTTTAATAATAAAACTACTTTTACACATTAGTGTAGATGTATGTTTAACATAAATAAATAACCCATGCAACAATTGACTACAGTAAGTATTATGTTTTGCTAATTATGTTGTATATATTTTTTGAACACCTTCACCTAGTGAGATTCTTGATTATTCAGAGAGATTACCATCACCAAATATTTTAATTACTTACTAATGTAGTATTAATAAAGTTCCCATAAAAAAAATAATATTTGTTTACCTAATGTTCTTTTAGATTTTCCTCCACTAGTTGCTCTTTCAGATATATCACAATCATCTCCTCTCATTGGAATATTACGTTGTCTCATTGCAATCATTTTCATTACATCTCTAAGACTTTCTGCAGATGATGTTTGATCTAAAACTCTATCAAGTCCACTAAGACCAACACGATTTGATGATTTATGAATTTTAACACTTGGTGCTGATGTAGTAGTTGAACTACTACCAGTTTTTTGACTACTAGCTGATAGAACAGCATTCTTTCCATTTTTGACACTATTAAAGAAATCTAAATCTTCATTGACTGATGTACGAGGTGTTGGTTCATTACTACCACCACTCATACTAGGTGTAGGAGTTTTACTACTTGATGATGTAGCTGTTGGAGTTGGTGGTAAGACTTCATCATCACTAGTATCTATAGATATAATAGAAAAAAAGAAAAAAAATACAATCAAAATCAAATATCTTAATTAAATCATTTTTATAAGTAAATACCTTCAACAACAGTAGCTAAATCACCACTACATTGTGGATGAATTTCATCTTCTTTAGTTAAATCTGATTGAGCACTGGAAAGAACTGACTCTGCCATACTTTCAGCTACTTTATTAACTAAAAGATTATCTGCTGATGATGCTTGAATCTGTTGAACAAACTGATGGTTTTGTAGAATCCATAATATCACTCATATCAGGAGTAGAGCTACATTTACGACTTGTTAAAACACTTGTTTTCGATGATGCTGTTACAGTTGTAGTAGTAGTAGCAGCAGTAGTAGCACTTGATGAACTGGTACTTTCGCCTCCACTACTACTACTATTACTTTGATCAACAGTAGTAATACTTTTTGTAGATGATTTACTATTATTAGTTGTAGAAGTGTTTGTTTTGGTAGTAGTATTAGTTGCTGTTGTTGGGTCATATCCTGGTGCTAATTTTAGATCATATTTACTTTCTGCTCCCATTCTATAACTATTAGAACTACCACAATCCCACATAATATCAATCCATCCATTATGTAATTGACTTGTCACAGTTCCTTCTCCAGGTGCGCTTCCTTCTTGGTTTGAATCTGTAATTATAAATTATATATATATATATATATTGTCAAATAATTTAAATAAAATTATCAAGAGTCAAACCTTGAGATCCCCATTTCCAATCTAAACCACGAACCACTCTTGCTCCTACTGTCATATATTTTAATTGACTTTTAATTTGTCTTCTTTGTTTTCTAAGATTAGCTTCTGCTTCTCTGACAGCTTTTCCGAGATCATCACAAACACCAGTTACGGTACCATAAATTTCAAATCCAGATAAACTTAAATAATGAGTTTGTCCTGATGCATTTTTTCCATTTTGTTGTAATCTTATATGTCTCCATCCTTGAGTTTCTGATGATGGTGTTTCAATTGGCCAACTAGCAGTTGAGCCTGGTTCATTTAATGAACTATCATCAACATGACTGTATAATGTTATCCAATTTGATCCATCTTTAGAGACCTGTAACAAAAGGTAGTCGTAAATTAAAGAAAACAAGTAATTGGATTTTATTGAAATATAATTCAATACTTACTTGGAATAACCAATTTCTTAAAGCTGATCTACCATATCCTCGTGCATGACGTAATGTATAAGCAGAAGGTACAATCCATACACCCAAATCAATAGCAAACCATGCTTTTTTATCATCATTTGAATGACAATTAAGTGTAGTGTCACGAGTTAATATGTCTTCTAAACGACCATATGGTAAATTTCTTCCTTCCGATGATGTTACAATTACAAGATTATAAGCAGCTGGATTAACCCATTCTAATGCAGTTTTTGCATTTGTTCCTAACCAATACATTAATCCATTTTCATCAAAATCATGTTGTTGTTTAAATGTAATTGGTGTGGGTGATTCTTTCAATTTACGAACAAATGTAAATGTTGATCTATCATAATCATACCATTGCTAAAAAAAAGATAATACAAAAAGAATCGTTAGCTCTTGCAAAACTCATTCATGAAAGAAAATTTTAAAACTTACTTTTGCAACCATTTTTAATAAATAATTTTCTAATTGATTAACGGTAGTTAATGGTTCAGCTTTTAATAATCGTCCTGATCGATCAATCAATGAACTTTCAACTGATGCTTTCTCTAGACGAAATCTCAGTCTTTTAGTTAGTACTTGTAAACCATAATTTGCTCCTGAAGATTCATAAAGTAGTACTGGAAGTTTTTCAATGGTTTCTAAAACACTGACAAGTTTTCTCACAAGTGCAATTCCAGGATTAAATTTTTCACAACTATTGTCAACTAATTGTCGTTCTTTTAAAGCTGATTTAAAAACTTCAATTCTTTGTTGTAACATTGCCATATGTTTTCTACGGCTAGATTTTCCAAAAGTTCCTTGACTGTAGTCATAATCTTTTTCATGATCAGATGAAAATAAACGAATTAATGCTTGAACAGCACCAGAAGGCTTGTAATTCATAAGCTGAGACTAAACTATCATCTTTTAATAACTTGGTTAACTCATCCAAGGCTGATCGAAGTACTTGCTGCCATGAAATTGAATCATCTCTTGTTGATGATCTATCTATTTGTTGTTGTTTGTAACAAGCACGTTCCAATTGTGCGACGATTGTTCCTAATTTCGCTACAACTCCTCTTGGTTGTGATTGGGCTGATTGAAAATATCCTTCAAAAGTAAAAAAACATTTTTATGTAAAAAATAAGATGAAGCAAGTTAAAGTATATTATACGACTGTTCACATTCTACTTATTATTCTAGTGAAATGTGACAGTAGTTTTTAATATATTACTTTTATGAATTATTGAATAAATAAATAAAAATGTGTATACCAACCTTCATATATTTCTTGTGCTAATGATTTAATTTTCATTTTTAATGCTTCATGTTTATTTCTCATTCTTATTTCCTTTTTTACCAGTTGCCCAACTACTAGCAAATTCACCACCAAGTGTTGTTTCAGCTGAGAATGAATGTCGAGTACCACGATTTGATTCAAATAAAAATCCAGGTAAATCATCTTTTAATATTGTACTTTGTTGTTGACCATCTGTATTTTGAATACTTAATTCTCCTTCTTTTTTACAACATAAATTCCAATTTCCAACTTTAATTTGTGTTGTACTAGGATTAGTAAGTACTGGTTGACTTTGACTTTGAATACCAACTCTTAAACCAGCTTTTGCTTTTTGAAGTTTCTCAATAAATTCTGATCGACTATAATAATAATAAGAAAAATACAACAATATTTATTTAAGAAATTATACTAAAAATTTATAAAATTTAAATATGTTATTTAAAAAAATTACCTTTCAGTACTATCACTTCCTCCTTCAGGATTACCAGAAGAATACATTGTAGCAAGTTTAGCATCCAAAATAAAACGAAACCATCCATTTGAACCATTTGATAATTCTAATGCAACAGATTCATTCCATACATATAGACAATCACGTCCACGACAAATACAGAAATCATGCCAATGGTAGGGTTTTCCAGTAACAATTTCTTTTGAATCTTCCATTACTATTGAATCTTCTAATCTTTCTGGTGTATCTTCTTTTTTCATCATTTCAGATTCACTGGGAACTAATGCTGATACTTTAACAAAAACTCCAAGACGAGCAAAGTGTTCTACAAAAATTTCCTGTGCTTTTATCATCAAATCTTTAACCATATGTAAAACTACCAATTGTGAATCATCATCATCATCTAAATC
This sequence comes from Oncopodura yosiiana, assembly GCA_009869805.1. Lineage (NCBI taxonomy): Eukaryota > Metazoa > Arthropoda > Collembola > Entomobryomorpha > Oncopoduridae > Oncopodura > Oncopodura yosiiana. Next base: position 9,735 of record VCNE01001402.1, read on the forward strand.
TAGCACAGCAGCAATAACTTCAACAAGTACTGTACCAAGTGAATATGTTGGACTATCAGGACTACAAAGTTCAATCAATAAGCGTGATGGTATATAATGTACCATCTTCTTTATTAGATTTAAACTTGAACGTCTAACTGCTGGAACCATTGTTTGATGATAAGTAGAGCAGAAAATAGGAAGTAATTTTTGTAAATAAACTGGTATCATTTCAGTATCTCCTTGATTTTCAGGTTCAGATGATGAAGAAGTGTCTGTTGTTGAGCCTTCTGTTGATGATGAAGAAGATGATTTACTTTGATTTTTGTCTTTTGGAGTAACAGTAGAACTATTAGAATTACTAGTTCCAGCTGCATTATTTCCAGCATTCATCCATTCTCCTAAACTTCTATATAATTACAAAATAAATGCAATATATTAATAATTACTTAAACAGAAAATAATACTAAAAGACTAAATGAATATATACACTTACTCATGTGGAGCTTGTAAAAGTGCAGCCACCTAAAATAAAAGTATAACAATTTTTTTTATTGATTTATAATCAATAATGGTTTTTCTTTTACAAAAATCTATATTAATTACTTCTCTATGTCCTTCATCATTTCGTTCTCTTGACTTATCCAAAGGTGTTTTACCATCTTCATCTCTTAATTCAGGATTTGCACCATATCTTAATAAGACTTTTGCTATACTTGGTCTCCCAAAACAAGCAGCATAATGAAGTGAAGAACTTCTTTGTCCTCTATTAACATCTGCTCCTTTGTCGCATAAATATTCAACCATTTCTTGTGTTCCAAATGATGCAGACCAATTTAACAGACTTTGACCAACATCATCCATAAAATTAACATCAACTCCTCCTTCTTCAATAGCTGCAATTAATGCTTCTGTATCTTTACTTCTTATTGTTTCTATTAGTTGACGATGAGTTTTTTCTCCAGTAGCATCTTGTCTTCTTAAACTAGCTAAACGAGCACTAGCTACACTACCAGATTTTGGAAGTGCTTTTCTTCCTTCAAATAATAGCACCAATAATAAATCAACTAATCTCATTGTATCAAGTACACATCTTTCATCTCCTTTCAAAGCTTTTTCTAAAGCTTCTGGTAATTCACTTCTTAATAATCCATGTGTAATAGATGGAGATCCACGACATAAAGTTGAAAGTAAACTAATGATTGTAGATACACTAGCTGTATTTTTATTATCTGATGATGGTGTATTATTTGTAGAAGATACACCACTAGCAGTCATTCCACTATTATTAGGTGTTCCTGATGTACTACTATTCATTCCATTTCCACTACCACCTAATGAACTTGACATTCTGGCAAGAAGATCACCTACTAACCCATGATCTGCAAGAGGCTGTGGATCAATTCCTCTTCTTGTAAATCTATCTGATAAAGAAGCAAAACAACGTAGTGCTCCATCAGCAACCTAAAAAAACAGACAAGATGGAAAAGAATTAGTAAATTGCATTTTTAATTTAAGTATATACAAAAAAACTTACATGACTGTCTTCATGTCGTAGAAGTGTAGATAAACTTTCTACGCATGCAGGTAAGCTAGCATCATGTGGTTCCATTTTAGAACAAACTGTTAGAAGTGTACAAAACAAAAAATAAATTCAATTTTGTGGAGTTTTTATATTAGAATTTATAGTACAAGACTTACGACGAGAAACAACAGACATAGCAGAGTGAAGAGTATCCTAAATAAATACAGTTTAATGAGATTATTGATTGTTACTCATTTTGATTTTTTTTCTAAAATAATACCTTGTGAACTACATTTCCATTATCACGGATAAATGAAAGAACACAGTGTAAGCCTCCGGCTTCAAATACAGCTCCAGCTTCACGTGTACATACTAATTCTAATTTAATGCATTGTTCTGCCAAGTCTTTTGAAGTTCTCGAACTGTTACTAATTTCAGCAACTACAAGTCTATTACAGATTGCTTTTACTGCACCATCTACACTCACTATTCGTCTTGTACATTCAGCAGATACCTTCATGAAATAGAGAAAAATATAAATTACTCATTTTTAACAATAAGTAGTCGTAGTATTACTTACATCAAGATAGTAGGTTAAAGCACGAGCTATATAAAAAAAATAACGATCAGACATTCTAAAATAGTATTTCCACATACATATATGATAAATATAAAAAAGACTGAAATACCTGTCACTTCCAGTACACTTTCTGTGGCAGTTTCATCTAAAAATATTCGGCATAGTGCTGGAAGAAATGATCTTGGCGGACAGCTGAAATAGTCAAGGTACAAATAAAAATCAATAATTATAACAACCTCCATCATCATTTATACTATCGATTATTTCTATACAAAAATCTATACAAATTGCCTTCCTCCTCAAATGAATATATTCTTCTTACCTTTCAAAGCATCGATCCACATTATCTGACATTAGTAGTAACATACAAAGTTGTTCTAAAGCTATCAATTGCATATCACGCTCTTCTCCTTGGCCAATACTCAGCCATTCTGTAAATATGTCAAGAATAATTAATTAATTAAGCATACAATACAATAACAAGAAGTAAATAGATTTATCTATTACCTAGTAGCATTTCTGGATCCACCATTCCATCCATTTTGATTATTTTTATATTATAATTAAGTTGATTACACAGCAAAAGTAAAATAAAATGACTCAATCAGACAGTATCTGTAAGTGAACAAAACAAAATAACAAAAACAGATTTTTAGTAAACGTAAGGTAAGACGAATAATCCAGATGTATTATTACAACACTTGAGATGAGACGTAAATAACAAATAAAATAATCGTACACATTTTATTCTATTACTCATGGCTTACTCACACAACTACTACTATTATTGAAATCACATTGGTCCAATAACCCCTTAATTTAATTCATTGCTCTTTATCTGCCTGCACACACGCAAATAGATACTTAAATTGTGATATGAAAACTATTATTATGTTATGTTTGTTATGTTAATCAGCCACTAATATTTAACACGCCAATTCCTTTCTTGTGTATTGTAATACAAAAGTTTTCCAGTATAGTATTTAACAAACTACTGAAGAATAATAACAAAAGAAAGCAAAAACAAAAATGCAACTCTACTAGTAGAATTGCATTTTGTGCAATTCTGCACCCCCTTGTTTGACCACTATACTATAATAAATCCTTTTGCGAGTACGTACGTTCATAAAGTTTTAATGTGGAAAACAGCATTATTACATTGTTCTTGAAAATATTATTTACGCTTCGAGGGATTTGCGTAGAGAGAAACTTACTGAGCTCTTGCATTTTAAGAATAATAATATTTCTACATTATTTATCATCATATTATAAATGCATACATGCTATTATTGACTCTATTTTTGTGTTCTGTCCACCCTACTGACTATGACTAGTGGCTATATGTATGTACCTCTTATTCCACGCACTGTTCACAGTACAACTGATAATACTTTTATCATATAGTCAAAAGAAAAAGTATAAATGTTGCATACATGAATTTTATTCATTCTCAATTCCATATAGAATAATAATATTTCTACATTATTTATCATCATATTATAAATGCATACATGCTATTATTGACTCTATTTTTGTGTTCTGTCCACCCTACTGACTATGACTAGTGACTATATGTATGTACCTCTTATTCCACGCACTGTTCACAGTACAACTGATAATACTTTTATCATAAAGTCAAAGGAAAAAGTATGAATGTTGCATATATGAATTTTATTCATTCTCAATTCCATATGTACATAAAAATATATCACTGTTGCATGCATTTTTTTAACTTTACCATTCTTGTTGTAAATATATGTACAATCTCAATAATTTCAAGTATATTTTAAGCCAAGAAGGGCAAAATGCACTCTGTGCTGATTAATTCAATAATAACACACGTATATACACAGATCAATAAACTTGCTTGAATTTTGATACCTAATTTACTGGCTAATCTTTCACTTCTGCCTACATAGAATCAATTTATTCTCGCCATCGTCAAGAATTTTGCTCTCTCTATCTGTTTTTAGACAAATTTTGAGGAATTTTTCTTGATGATGATACATACAAAAATGTCTTCCTTCTTGAATCCCTGGTGTGATTTAGAGTGAAAAAAAATAAAACGATGAACAAACTTTAGCTCACAATGCTTTCGTCATAGTTAGTGTATAAGTGAAAAAGTCATCTCTCTATCATCTCAACAACTGTCACGAGAGTCACGATACAACAATTTTGAAAAGCTCAGCATCAGCACTAGATTTCTAGAATGTACTCAACATGAAGCTACAGTCAGTCATCACTCTCTATATTCATGCATAGATATCATCAAATGTATAGTATAAAACTGAATCAACATTCATGACTCAATGAGCGTCATACTCATCTCTTCACAGATTTATATATTGCCTTAGCTGAGTAAAGTGCTATCTTTTTGATGTTATATTTCAATTGCATATATCATCTTAACTTATATACTTCACGTATCGACAATTAAATATCAATAATGTTATAATGCTAATAACGAAGTAATAGTAGATCTACACTGAATCAACATTCATGACTCAATGAACGTCATACTCATCTCTTCACAGATTTATATATTGCCTTAGCTGAGTAAAGTGCTATCTTTTTGATGTTATATTTCAATTGCATATATCATCTTAACTTATATACTTCACTCGTATCGACAATTAAATATCAATAATGCTATAATGCTAACAACCAAGTAATAGTAGATCTACACTTTACAGCAATCTTCATGTGCACTCTTGTAAGTTTTGACAAGACAACATATTTCTCTATACAAGGCAATGCATAAGGTTAATCACTCCCAGTAAGTAAGTATTGTAAAGTTCTGCAAACCAGGATCTAATCTAACAATCTTTTTATTCTACCTTTCAACCATAAGAATTGACACCCACGTGTAAAAGATAGCAAAAAAAGCTCTGTTGGCGACATTCATGCTCTTTGAGCATTATTCCTTTCTATGTATGTACGCAACATCACGCACGTATGGTTCAAAGAANCTCTGTTGGCGACATTCATGCTCTTTGAGCATTATTCCTTTCTATGTATGTACGCAACATCACGCACGTATGGTTCAAAGAAGATTCATAAACTTTCCATTATATACAATCTTTATTATTATTGTTGTTGTTTTATAGCTAGCTGCTGCCTCTGGACCTAAATGTATATTTCATACTCTATACCAATTCTGGAAGTACATATGTATAAGTGGAATGAACTTTTGGTTGACCTCTCTGACAGCTTTATTATTAATAGCTGTAGTTATATGCTACGACAGCAGCAAGCAACGGTAATCTTTTCATTTACAAATACTCTGTTTGTTTGTACGTAATATATTTCTACACTATCTCCAATACAGAACTATAAAATATTATTCCATGATCATTTGAATTAAATTCTAACACGAAAACATAAACACTTGTCACCTATGATGCATTCATGATGATTGATATAACTCAATCAAATACATGATACAGACTTATAGACTTACAGACACATGTTGTATTGTAAATCTGAATTGTTACGAAAGAATCCTGTAAAATACAAATCGAGTTTTGCATCTCTTACAAAAAAACATGTTGCTGTTGCATCACAATGTTCTGCTAGCTGTTGTTTAAAAAGTTTCCAAATATATATTAAGGAAGTAATTGAAAAAACACTATCACGTGTAGCGATTGTGAATGTGACAAAACATCAACAAACTAACTAACTATATACTCTTCTAACATACAATTGCTCAGAGGACGAATGGTTATACAATAACAAACTTCAAGGATCTTGGCAAAAGATTTTGTGGTACAAAATTGATGTGAAATAGAAATTTTTGCCATTTTTTTATCTTCCTCTTACATTCAACATTCTCTACACACAACACAATATAACTTTACTTCTATTACGAAGAATCATGAAATCATGATGATGGTTGATGGTACAACGCAATAACTTACTTACTAGGTGAGGTTAAGCTCTGCATTTAGAACTGTGAAACGGTTTTCTATATAAAATCTGAAATCTTGTTGGTATATATGACAAGAGAAAAGGAGACAACACGATTATCTCATTAAGTTAAGTGCAACGAACTAACTATTACACTCTACTCTACACTACTATACTTACTTACTACGTATATCGTATAATATAATGGAATAATTTCCCATATATACATGTTCTCAATTTTGTCACCTAAATTGTTTGTTGACTAATGAAGAACAGGCTTGTTTGCTTTCTTATCATCGTCAAGAAGAAGCATTAAACACTTTTGTGTAAGTATATACTGATGTGATTGATAAATTTAATATTAGTTGTAGAAGATTAATAGAATTATAAAATAACCTTTAGAACAACTTATAGTTAGAGAATAGATTTTTCAATTACATCAGTTCAAAATGTCAAATGAAAGCAAGCGTATCAAGAGAATAATACCTAGCTACAAGAGCCAAGCTTGTATTTTATATTAGTAGATTAATCCTATCCTACTTGGTAGTAGTAGTACTAGTAAGTAAAACACACCAAAGTCAACCTTTACGATCTAGTAATTAGTAGCACAAGCACACACACCAAGCCAAGAAAAATGTTTCGACAACCAAGTTGGTACTATACTTGTGCTTTTTGTTACATAGCTATAAAACAACTACTACACTAACTAAAACACTACCTCAACTCTACTTACAAGGCACAACTTTCCATTTTTAGAACAAGAGCAAACTATGCAAAGTAATATAAAGCGCAACTCTGATAGTTAACTTCAGCTTAATATATTCTTATTCCATTCAACGTCAGCAAAATTCACCGGTAGCTAACATATAGCTTTTTTATCTATATCAAACATTTCAAAGAAATTCACAGATTTACATGCCAAAGATAGATTGAGTGAGTGATTGTATGTATGTATGTATAATAGTCATTTTCTCAACTCATGTTAAGTGCAAAAGAGTTGATCTTGTCAGCTTTCAAAGTTGATTCTGGTACATGCCAATAATAACAATAATACAATAACGATTTTCTTCACAGAACAGAGTGAGTACTAAAGTAAAGTGTTGTTTTGTAGTAGTATTATCATATTCTTTCTTTCTTTCTGTCTGTGTTTTTGGCTTGCAGTACATACATAATAGCAACAAGAAGGTCTAAATTAAGTTTTCTTTTGCTTTGACTTTACTCTTAAATCACTTTAAAACACTTTATTTTTATGGTTTTCCATTGTACTAGTGTCAGAAGCAGAACAGAGACAAAAAAGAAGGCAAATACAAACTATTTTATGGTCTACTCATCAATACTGTTGTAAAATATATAAAGTGGAACTCTTTCTTCTTTGAAGGTTTTTTCAACAATTTATCTATGTTCTGTTCATTTTCAATTTTGTTACAGAAGAGAAGATAAAGAAGAAGTAACTCAAGAGTATAGTAAGTACGCAAGTATTTCTTCATGATATGATGAAAGATGACAAAATCCGCCATTACAAATCTACATGAGAAGAAAATCTAAGTCTAATACTACTTGACTCTTTTTTTTTGTAAAATGGCAAAGACTCTGACTGACTGACTCATTGTTGTCGTTCCACTAGGTTTCTCCTGTATCATGCACACAAAAAAAAAATTTCAAGCTGCCATCACTATTCTGTTGTGTGTGTACCTATATACCGTTTGATTTAATGTGAAAAGTAATGCATATAGAGTATTTGTCATTACTCACTATCTTACAGTAACAACAACATGCACACCTTGACGAGAATAGTATAAGAGAATATATAGGGTTTTAAAGTGAAGTATCTAATAACACTTACATAAAGTGTGTTGTGTGCAAGTAGATGGATTCAACATACAATGAGTGACTATAAAATAATGAGTTGTTGAGAAAGAAGAAATCTGCCTCACAACACCATAAACACATTAAACACTACACAACTAAATAATAATAATACTACATACTTCTACTACTACACAATCCTTTCCTTTAGTATAGTTGCAAAAAAGATACCTTGGCAAAATGGCAGAGTTTTTATTATGTAGATAGATAGCTTATTGCAATATTATATTCATACTCACACACACAATTTGTATGTAGTCAGTTCCGCTTTGTTGTTGTTCCCTTCACTTCTCTTCTCTATCTCTTGATAAATCCTCAGTCAGATTGCATTTCATGCTTCTTTATGTAGTCATTTTCTCATATTTATGGATAATGTGTGAATCTTTGCTTACTATTGCAATAAGTGAGCAATATGCAGTACATATACACACATCCTTTCACTAACAATCATATCTCTAGAGGAGCACATACATAGAAAAAGATGATTAATATTAAGAGCGACTAAAAAAATCTAAAATAAATAAGAGACCGTGATGATGATGATGATTATAACGACAATAAAACTAAAGGTCGATATATGTTGTACATAGGACGACAACGGACTGACGACGTACTTTTTCTTTTATATAGTCAATTCTCCCAAATAATAATGAGTCTGCTTTCTGCTGCAGAGAGCCATTAAACAGTAATAATCCTTCTAGCAAGTCTTTTGAGACTTGTATAATAATAAAGGGTTCTCTATGAGAGTATTACACATTTTCTTTTTTTTTTTGTGTGTGTAATATTCTTCTATGGGACTATTATATGGTGGCCTTGGTCATTTTCTAGAATGCTCAATACCTTTCTATCTAAAGGCGAAAGAAATTTTACTAGTAGAACATTCTTTTCGTCACTCACTCAACTCTTATCATACCAATACCAAAATAGTCAACTAATAATTCTGTACTACATGCCCTTTAACTTGAACTTTGTCTAATAAAGAAATGTACTAGTAATTACTTTCTGAATTTGGCAATGAAGTTATACATATTCATAGGATAGGATAGTATATATATTTATATGATTTAAAACATGAGCACGTGTATTATTACTTCAAATTAGAATACCGGATTTAGAAAACGAGAACAATACTTGTATATATTGCTACGTTATAGTAATAGTTACATATTCTCGATTTCACGGAAGGTGCAGTTTATTTCTTTTCAGCGGTCCGTGTAGTGGCAGAATTTAGTGTCGCAGGGTATAATTTTATATTAAATTTTC
>VCNE01001403.1:0-26530 GCA_009869805.1 Oncopodura yosiiana
TCGGAATGAAAATGACAGGAGCAACCAGCAACGGATGGAATGTCTCAACAACTGAATCAAGGCTGAATTAAAATGATCCTCTTCCTATATAATACAACACCAACAAAACATCATCATCATAATCCCTCGTTTCTCGTCATCACCACTCTGTTACATTACAATAATACTTCATACATACGCAACAGAAGATTCTCTCTATATAATACAATACACAGTATACATATATAACAACAAAAAGTGCACTATTACGACTAGTATAGTATCCATCCTTGGCTATATAAGCAACAGACATATAATATGGTACTAGTGTAAATATGATCGTTCAATGTACCTTTTGTGTAGGAATGGTGGTGGTATTTCTAAAGGGGTAAAGTAAAGAAGTAGTATGAGTAAGTAAACCGGCATAAGGTATTATAAGTGTATGAGTGAAGACAATATAGAAGTATAGAGTTTTAAAATGTTGGGCATAAGATCCAAAGAGCGAAACTAACTACTATATACGGACATAGAATATATTTATTCTTTATAGTTCTCTGTTTTCTCGTATACTTATATAGAGAAAAATCCTCGAGTAAAATAAGTACTGGCAGTGCATCATCATCATCATATGCAAGTTTTCAGTTCAGCTTGTCTGTTACGCACTGTTGTTCAGTTCGGTTCACAAAAGTGTGAGTGTTATACTAGTAGAAGTATAAGAGAAGGATGCCTTTACAAAAGTTTTTACATCCTCAATCTCAATTGAGTTTTTACAACAAAGCAACAACCTCTGGTAGTAACAAGTATTATAGAAACTATTATTACTGAGAGAGCAAGAGTAGTATCATCAGAGGAGAAGTATATAATGCAATTCACAGAGTGTTAATGCATATAATATGACATGGCTTTAGCAAAGATAACTGAAACAGAGTTCGAAGCACTGAAGTTGTTATGTATTATGTATGTTCCAAGTTATGAGAGACTAATTGTATGAAGCAAGGGCTCTAAGCTACATACATATTATTATGATGCTTGTGAGGAGAGAAGCAAGTCAAGCCAAAAATTGAACTAGAAGCATATTACAGATATAATATAATATGAAAAAAATGACGTCGCCACGAAAAAATCTCTCTACAACTGTAAAATCTACTAATGCAATGTTAAAGGTAACCCTAAGGCATAAGTATAGTTTTGTATTGCATTACATTACATAAAATGTATAATAAGTTTTAGTTCCCAACCTTTTATTATATATCATGCTCTTTTATCATTTTTCTTTTTTTTCGGCTCTCTTTTCCTTTTCTAGAGATATATTATTTTCCTTTGCACTACTATTTACACTACATTCATGTCATAGAGAAAATATATGAAAATTCTTCACCCTCTTGTGTGATATTTTATGTAAGATGAGAGATATGATATCCTTTTTGTGTGTGTAATTTTATAGTTTGGCCTTTGGAGATGACTGCTGCAACAAACAACACATGTTATGTAAAATATATTATAGATATGAGAAGAAGATTTGTAACACTTTAGCATAAGGCAGCATAGAGTAATATATGTATGCATAATCAACAAACCAAAGAGATATGAGATAATATTTAGATTTTTGTTTAGCTCCTGTGTCTTTTTGTTGTATGTAATACAATTCATACCAACTGGAACTAAAGCATAATGCAGCAGGAAAACTCTTGTATTCTTCCATATAATTAGAATGAAACTTCTAACGAACTAACGAAGCAATTTGCCTTCGTTTTGTGTACCTTATCTCTTATTGACTTCGTTTGACTATTATACTAAATATATCATCATCAATGTCCTCCTACAAATATAGCTGTATACACAAATATAGGTAATTCATAATAATATATTCAGAGAACCATTAGCTAATGATATATATTCAATATTTTCTATTATAATAACAAGCTGTATCCAGTTCTATAGTGTATTTGTCACCTTCCAAACTTATTATCTTTTAATTAAACCTAAACCTGCTAGTTGCTTGGCATATAAAAACACATTAATTATTTAACTAACCTATGATGAGACAACATAATTCACAGTGACCTCATAAGCTAGTAGTAAGTTGTACTCGTTATATTGCACAAGGATGAGAGAGAGAGAGACAAATAAACAACATCACACACTATGCGTTGTCATCATTTGTCAAGTACTAAGTACACACACCTTCATATACTTACGTTAGCTTTAAAGAAAACCAGATTTACTTTGCAGGTGTACACGTCTTTTTGATTTTCAAATATAATTCTTTTATAAAGTTACACCTACATAGTCACATAACTAGTCATGCTCAACTTAAGAGGAATTGAAATTCTACATATTAGATTAGAGAGAGAGATACTGACCTCATTAGATTGTTAACAATGCAAATTATTAAAAGTGTGACAATGACAATGCAAGAAAGATAGATAGAGAGAGAGAGATAAGAAAAGAGGAAAATGACTCATCTTCTCTTTCATACTATCTAAACACATTATACAGGAAGAAGTTGAAGAACGAGTTTACAACAACGAGCGAATCTACATATTGTAATATTCATTCAGTAGCTCGTTTGTCAGTAAGTAGAAACAACAAAAATGTTATGTACACATACAAAAAACATAGATTACCATTCATTCATTATAAACATGGATATTTATTATGAAGCTAATAGTGTTGGTTGTTCACAGTCACTATATAATGAGTTATTAGTATATCTAACATCTTTGTCAATTTTAATATATTATACGTAGCTAGGAACAAAAGAACTTTATATTGCGACCATAACATAATACAATAATAATAATGTTAACGTAACACTACAATTACACAAAAATAATTCACTTTCATGTGCATAGAAATAAGTATACAAATAATTAAGCAATGCTTATACTGCATGCATATAGCATTTTGTCAATAAAGAAATCAATTAAGGCTGTGTAGATGTAGATTGAATACGAAGTGCTCGCCGAACTGCAGGAGTCTTTAATAAAACATTTTGAGCTAATCCAAGTGTTGATGAAGCAGCCCAATACAATGTCACTGCCTAAAAATGAACGAATAAATAAATAGAGATTATTATAATGGTAGAAATAAAATATTAAAATTTTATCCTTACTGATGGAACATAAAGCCCAAAAATTCCAACACCAATTATGCCGAACCGAAACACCCATGGTAGAGCAACTTGTAATTTAGTTTGTGGTACTGTTACTTTCTTCATAGTGTGTAATTGAAGATTGACCAAATTAGCAACAACAAATATAGCAGGTAGAATCAAAACATCAGGTTGGACTAGATTATTAAGCCAAAAGAAACTTTCATCTCTCATACCATACCAATGGATAACTTTTTCTGTCATTAAATGAAGAAATTATATTAGTTTTAATTCATCTCATATCATGATAACTACTAATAAAATGTTTCACCTACCTGGTCCTCTGTCAGAAATTGGTAACATGTACACAATATTGCGAATAGCAGCAGATAAAGAAACCCAAAAAGGAATTTGTAACCAAGTTAAACAAATTCCACGAAATGGATGACAATTATTCTCTTCCATCATTCTTCTCCAATGTTTCTTAAATGATCTCCTGAATGTTGATTTTGCTGTTCTCTCATTCCAATTATATAATTTGGTAGCAATAAATACTTCTCTTTTTATGTCTTCTGCCAAAGTTTTGATTTGTGGTTGTAAATTTTCTAAACGAGCTAATGCTCTTTGTTGATATACAGCTAATGGAAATCCAATTAATACTCTGACAGCAAGTGTTCCAAAAAGTATTGTATGAACCCATGTCATTCCTAATAATAGTACTTACATTAGAGTTTATAAATTAAAACTTGAAAGTCAATAATTATTTGTACCTACCTGGAAAGTCATACAAATAACAAAGCAATTTTTCTGTTTGAAGTACTGTTGGAAATTCATTAAGAAATGTGCCCACTGCTGTTAAATCTACAAGTTCACTTTCTACTCCATCAGGTAATGGTATTTCAGTGCTGTCAATAGTAATATAAGTACGTTTTGGAACATAAAATGGTGATGATGATAATGTTGATGACAAGCCGCAAGAAGAGACTATTGGAGAAATTGTTTTTGTTTTATTTACTATTGTAGATATGGAAGACGGTTGTCTATAAAGAAATCTAATATTATTTGTAAATGACGGTGTCAATGTCTGTCTTAATGCCATATTTTCTTCAATGTGTCAAATTAAAATTAGTCAACAAGAAAATGTTTTCATTATTTATTTTTTTAAAAAGTCAAAAACCACACAGAGTGAAAGTTGATGCCGCCCTTAGTTTATAAAGACCACACGTGTTACAGTAAAATAATCTTGCGCTATACGCTACAAATATAATATTTACTTTTTCGTGAACTTTCGTGTGGATACAAAAGTCTCTAAAACCAGCTGTAAATTGTTTTGTTTTTGTCTAGGTGGACATCATAAAAAGTTAATTATTGTTTTGCTGACTTTACAATTAAAAGGACGTCGAAAAGTTTAACATCTTTTGTACAATTTTTAAAAGAAAAACAGTCAAAAAGTAAAAAAAAAAACAGTTTTCTTTTAATTTTAATTTAAAAACATTGAAATAATAAATAAGGTGAGTGAGTTAATATTTTGGGTTTGAGTCACATTCAAAAAAATATGTAATTGTTTATATATTTATAGAATAGTCTATTCAAATGTTTTATTATATATTTTATATAATGTTTTCATAGATTGCTGATATTGATGAGTCATTGAAAAAATAGGAACGTCCCATTATTTGAGTATACGATACGACATCATCGACCTACAACTCATTTTTCATTTTTTTCTCTTTTGTTTTACTTGAAACAAACAATAATCAAAGTACAACGGTACTCTAAATTATATTCAAATGCTATCCAGTTTTTGGACATAGATCTACGTAGTACGGAAGAAAGAAATGAGGTGAACACTATTATTTTTATTAGAGAAACCCCTAATTAATTGTAGTTAGTATAGCTTTCTTTAGAAATATCTTAATCTTCCTTCCCTCCTTCCTTTATATATATTAAGTTTTTATCTTATCCTTATAATCTTTTCCTGGTTTTTGTGTTTGCATGGATGTATTTAAATTTGAAACTTGATTTGCCTTGCCCGTTCTCGATTGTCAATATGTAAATTATCAAAAGACGACATTCATTTGCCTTGTTTGTTGCTATACACAGTGGTAGAAACGGAGCCAACGACAGAGAACACCGAGCAAGAGAACGTGAAAGGAATCGTGAGCTTCAATTAGGTAAGTGTAGTCGTTCATTTAGTTAACAACAGTTATAATAGTATAGTAGAAAAGAAAATGTTACTCACTATTTCATTATTCATGACATTTACTGTCATATACTTTATTTGTTGGATAATTTTAGCTATTGTCAGAGCTCACGCTTTGGGTCGACAAGATCGTGGAGGAGCCAACAACAATAATAATAATAACGTCAACGCTGCTCCTGCAAACAATAATAATAATAATAATATGGCTGGTAATGCTGATAGAGCAAATCTTCCAAGAGTACTTGACAATTCCAGAGCACTTCCTTCAACTAGTAATAATGGTGGTAGTAGTAGTGCAAAGAGAAAATGTCTTACTTTTGGACCTGAAAGTGTAGAATCATGGGCCTCCACTGAAATAGAACAAGAAACATTTGCTTTTCTATGGACATTAAAAAATTATTCTGCATTTGGAAGTACAGACGAAGTCAAAAGTCCAATGTTTCGTGGTGGTTCTAAAAGTCAACATCAATGGCAATTAAAAATGTGTCCAAAAAAGAAATCTGATGAAATTGAATATTTTTCAATTCATTTAATTCTTCAAGGATTTGGAGATAATGATAATCAAAATATTGCAAGTCGTAAAGTCAAAGTAAGATTTCAAATTAGCCTTTTAGATGCAGATGGACGACCAGGAAAGCAAGCTGGAAGTTCAACAATGAATGTATGTGAATTCAAGAAAGGAAGTGTATGGGGATATGATAAGGTTTGATTAAACAATTTAATTAATAAATATTTGTCTTTTGATTTTCTAACTTCTTTTTTTCTTTTGATCAGTTTATCATGTCTTCTGAGCTGGCTGCTACTAATCGTCGTTTGTTAGATGATGATGCTTTGAAGGTAAACTTTTATAAATGTAAAAAAAAATAATTATATTCATTGACTAAAATTGTATATTTCCTTTTTCCAGATCCATTGTCGAGTGTGGATCGAAGGTGAATTGAAACATAAAGTACTTAGTGGTGGTGCAGCTTCTGATTCTGTTGCTGAAGAGCAATTGCAAAGTCGTCGCCAACAATTATTATCTGATGATTTCAAGAAACTATTGAAAAGTACTAGTTTTGCTGATGTTGAAGTTAATGTTGATTCAAATACTTTTATGGTGCACAAATCAGTTCTTGCAGGTATAGCATTTTAATTTTGATGAAAGTATAATAAATGCTATATATTTATGTTTTTATATTAATTTTTTGCAGCAAGAAGCCCAGTATTTGAAGCCATGTTTTCTAGTGGAATGACTGAAGGACAAGAAAATACCGTAAAAATTGATGATTTCGATAAGGACACTGTTAAAGCTATGATCGATTATATGTACACTGGAAATGTTGATAATTTAGCCAAGAAAGCACCTGATCTCATGTCGTAAGTGTATAGTAAATATATATTTTTATACAAATAAGGCTTTTTATAATAATCTGATTTTTTTATTTTCCTCATTTTAGAATTGCTGATAAATATGATTTACGTGGATTGAAGGAAGACTGTGAACACACAATGGCTGCAAATCTTACGGTAGATCAAATATATTTTTAGTATATATTCTGGGAAATAATCGAATTATTATATATATATTTTTAGGTTGATAATGCTGCTAAAATTCTTGTTTTGGCACATCTACACAACGCTGAAATACTCAAACCTAAAGTAATTGATTTCATTAATCGTAACAAAGAAGATGTCCGAAAAACTCAGTCATTCAATGAAGTTGCTGGTTCTAACGCAGCAGTATTTGTCGAACTTTATCTATCTCAATGAAAAATCTTCTTCTTCTTCGATTCTTCTCTATATTTACTATTTAATATTATTCTATACCTGCTATCTTCATTTGAAGTAAAACTTATTATTTGTATATCGTAAATGAATTTTTTTTGTAGTAATAACTGTAAAACTTTCTCTTCTGACAATTACTTTGAAACGGAATAATATGGTCCAGTACCTCTAGTATAAGGATTTACTTACTTTATAAGAAGTATAATTATATATTAAACACAATGTATCATACGCTATATATGAAAAACGGTAATATGAATAAAAGTGGTGGTATATCTGAGTAATTCGCATTCTTTTGTAAAAAAAAGCTACGAGTTTTTCTGATGAGTCAATTTATTTATTTATGTAGTTCATAATATATGAAAATAAGTCAAAGCTTTGCAGAACAAGTTTTTATGTATATGGCATAATTCTCATATTGAATCTCTTTACTTTTCACATCATATAAGAAGTGTTACATAATAATATTGTCGATGTTTGTTTACATTTTACAAATAATAATTATATTATTTATGCGTCAGACTATTACTTTTAGATTTTAGATGCATAGTTATAAACTACTTTTACTTAAGCATATTATTTTAAGATTTTTATACATTATTTATTATTATAAAAACACGTATTTGAATACTTTCTAGTTAAAACGAAAAACAAAACATTTTATTTCCTTTTACAAAGCGTACGTCATCATTTTTTAAATAAATTAACCCCTAACTTTTCTTTCTTTCATGTTATATATGTATGGCACGACAGAATATATTAAAATTAAGTAGCTTTTTTCATAACAAAATGGCAGTCCATTTTTATATTCGATGTGTTAAATTGCAATTATTAATCAAGAGAGTATGTAAATTGTCCTGTTTATAAAATATAATAAAAATCGAAAGTCTGCATAATCAGGTAAAATGGTCAAGAGAGCAATTAGAATAAAAATGTATATATAACACATACATCATCACATGCAATCCAACAACGACATTAAAAAAAGACAAAAATGGTCTTTCATGGCACAATAATGAAATCTCTTTTTCAATTCTATCACTCACATACTTTTCTTTAGACAGAGTTATTATTATAAATACTTAGAATTTATTTTTACTATATAATATTCTATAAAGTATAGTGCATTTTATTAACTGGAATTCTTGTATAATCGCTTCTTCCTGTTTAAATTCGTTGTTTATTTTATAATGCTGCACAACACACGGGTTTTGAGTTTTGAAATCATCTACTAAATTAGCCTAAAAGTAGTAGTAGTAGTACACAGAGAAATGACAGAATTATCTAAAAGAGCTATAAAATATTTTATATTCGTTGTGTAAATGCCTTGTGTACTGCTTATAATATTAAGCACAATGTTACAATTTGAGTCTATTTTAAGTACCGTATGTACAAATTAAATCGTATATATTCATATGCTTTACAAATATATTATATTTTACAAAATCAAAAAATACATATACATTTTACAGTTACTCTCATGTATATATACAAGCTCTATAAAGTTCTAATAAAAAAAGATGGTTTATTATTTTTAGACGATTTGCACATGTGTGTCACAATCTCTCATTTCTACTAAAGTCTTTTTGACTCGGAGGGCAGATAATCTGACGGCAGGTGTTTTATGCCAACATTCTTTCATAATTTTGGATAGCTCTCTTAAAAACTGTAAAAAAGAAAACGAAAAAAAACATATTAAATCAAGATTACTTACTTACAAATGATATATAATATGCATAAGATATAAAATCTTTACCTTTGATTTCATCCATCTTGTTGGAATATCTGGGCGAATGACATTGTCACAAACAATTTTCTTCATATCCTCAAAACTAGGATCACTTGGAACAGTGTCCCAATATGGAACAGCAAATGCTTCACACTCTACTTTCTCCATACCGGACTCAGTCAAACATCTATAATACAGACAATTAAGTCAATAAATATACATTCTAGTTTACTAATTGCAAGTACAATATTTTTACATACCTCCTTCCAATTTCCCATAAAACTAATGCAAAGGAGTACATATCTGCTTGTTTATAGGCTTCAAACCATTGAACTTTTATTGTATCGTCCAATATTTCAGGAGCCATATAACGTCTTGTTCCAACTTTAGTACATGGAATCATGTCAACTTCTTTTTCACCACTATATAGAAAAAAGTAATATATTAATTTTTGCACATATAACAGATATAGACTAAAGAAATCTTTCATTCTTACCTGACAGAACAAATTGCAAGTCCCAAATCAGCTATACAAGCTTCTCCATTTGATTTTACTAGAATATTTTTACTTTTCAAATCTCTATGAGCTATTCCTGGTTTGTAACTTTTTCCTTCTACTTCTAAATGTAAATGACACAATCCACTTATAGCTGACAAGACAAGTTTCATACTTTCAGATTCTGTCAAAGTATGTGACTGGAGATAATCATACAATGATCCATTTGGATGATAGTCTGTTACAATTATCATTTGTGTTGTGCTATTCATAGATCTGATATCCCAGGCCATTGTCACCAAGATATTTGGATGTTTAATTAGTGCTAGTTCATAAATTTGCTTTTCCCTTAGCCATGATGCTTCTTCTGATGAATTGATTGACTTGACAGCAACTAAATTTCCTCCCCATTCACCCATATAAACTTCAGCATATCTACCTTTGCCAATTCTTTTTCCTAAGCTAATTTGACGCCCAATTGTACGTTGAACTAATAATGGTAATCCACTACCAGAACCAGAAGATTGATCAATTCCATAGCTATAAGGATCTTTATAACTTTGATCTTTTGATGGTGTAGAATTAAGTAGAAAAGATTTATTGCTATCTGATTCATGAAGGTATTTTTGGCTCTTCTCTCTTGCTCTGTATTTACAAACGATGTAAAGCACAATTAAAAATGTAACTAGTAGTAGAGAGACGACTGCTATTAGCAGAAACTGGAGTAGGTAGTAATCTGATGGTGGATTATAAGGGCTTGGATGATCACTTATATTAGTTGGCTGCAAATTACAAAAACAATGTAGACAATTAGTTAAAGTTGAATTCAATTCATTATACTTTAGATATAGAACACTGTAATTAAATTAACCTATAGTGTCTAATCTCTACTTTCTCTACATATATAGGCCACTATAAGTCATTTAC
Source organism: Oncopodura yosiiana (assembly GCA_009869805.1). Taxonomy (NCBI): domain Eukaryota; kingdom Metazoa; phylum Arthropoda; class Collembola; order Entomobryomorpha; family Oncopoduridae; genus Oncopodura; species Oncopodura yosiiana. Next base: position 10,196 of record VCNE01001403.1, read on the forward strand.
AATGTTATATAACAATCTATCAGTGAACAGATGTGTGTGGTTCCTTCAATTCATTGTTGTTGTTGCTTTCCCGACACTTTTTTCTACTTTGGTGGCCTACTATATACTATATGCTCATCATCATAATCATAGTAGCCAGCCGGTGTAAAAATGTCTTCATGTGTGCTACGGAAATGTCTGTCACGGAACTTTTTTAGCGTGAATTCATCCTACGCAAAGTAGGTTTAAAGTGTCTGACTATAATAATAATCTAATCTCACGTGTGTCATTAGCTAAAATGCTTTCCTTCGAGTGTAAGAAGTTAGTTTTACTTACTTTGTACATAGGACGAAGAGCTTCGTTACAAAAGTCACCACTTTCACAACAAGCTATTGACTGAGGAATCTCATGAGTAACAAGATGTCCTTTACACTGAAGAAAGCCCGGGTCTCCTGCAGCAAAACATCCGTAACTGTACTCAGCTTCTAAAAAGCCAGTTTCAGTATTGACTGTCTCTTCAACTGCTGCAAAACATCTTCCACCAATGTCAACTTCACAAATTCCGTCTTGTGCTTCTACAATGTAATAATATAACATTAATTGTAAGTAATGCGAAGTCTCAACTAGATTAACTTAGCTATTCTTACCTGGTGGACAATGATGATGACAATAACACTGTAATTTCCTTTTAAATGAATCCATGATCTTCATGTCACTGATTGTGAGTGAGAATGAGAGTCCAAAAAATGAATTCAACACTTGTACACAACTGTAGTTAGAGTAGAAGGAAGTTCCTTCAATAATTATGTTCCATTGAGTATTTTTAACAATTTTCAATTTGTTTTTTCTTTTTTCTCTTCTCAATATGTTTCCTATTAGTAGAGTAGAAGTGATCTCCACACCAAGAATAGAGTCTCACTAGTGTTTGTCTTCACATCTGGAAAAATAGTTAAAAGCTCGTAAGTGATTTGCCACACTAAAAGTACTAAGTCTTAACTATCCAAATGTTCACAAGCATCTGGTATGACAAACAACTACTAAGGGTGCTATTATACATTCTATGATCTTTACTGAGTTATTATTACTTTGTAACTATATGTACAATACACAAGTGTTCCTTAAGAGAGACGAAGAAAAAAAATACTAAAGTTGAAACTTTGTATGTGTCTGTGAGATGTGAATATGACTCTTGAAGAGTGACGAATGACTGATTTTTCACGCTAGGAAATTGATCCTTTTTCCTTTCATTTGAGAGAAAAAAGGAATACTACACTTTTTCTTTAAAGAAGAAGAAAATTCTTTCATCTCCTTCTTTTCGGAATGAATCTTAAATAAGAAATGTAATGAAAAGAAATATATATATATATACGACAAGCATCACCACAAGTGTTGCTTTTCTCTCCCTTTGGAAAAATAGTTGTGCTCGTCATGCTTAAAAAGAAGTCTTTTTCGGATAATAATAATAATAATAATATATGAAGGAAGGAAAAGCCCTCTTGCAGAGTCACATATGAATAGAAATAATACATTAGGAATCCAACACCTTGGAAAGAAAGACTTACAACAATAATAATCATTTTGTTCAGCAATTTTTCGATACAATAGAAGCTATATATATACATATAAACCATTTGGATCTATTGTTATACTGGAGATATATAGTAAGAGCAATATCAGTTAAGAAGAAGGATCTTCTTGGAGAAGAACATACACATAAACATTTAATATAATGTAAGAAACAGACATGGACTCGTGGAGTGAAAAAGGAACTCTCTTAAAAGTTGAAGGGTCTTTCTCTCTCTCTCTCTCTTTTCTTTTGCTCATCTTACAAAATGAAAAATTCACACTGTGTGAACAGTGTGAAAAGAAGTAAGTAGTAAGAAAGGTACTGCCCAAGAAATATTTTCAGTAACAAATACAAAAGTAATAATAATAATATATTCGTCTTGTAAAGCTTAAAGCCAGTTTGACTATATATCCCACAGCTGAACGAATGCATCACTTGACAAAAGGAAGGAAAAAGATATAATATATATAGAGAGTTAAAGTTTTCTTCTTATTCTTATTCCAAAACTTTTTTTTTTCAAAACCTTTTCAAAAGTGACCCCCAACTGATTCTCATCTAAGAAAAAGGTTTATATAGCTTCCTTCAAAAGAGATGGATGGAAAACGACCCTTCAACTTTTATGAAAAAGATTTTCTTCTTCTAACTTCTTAAACTAAAATACCCCTTGCTGTTGCTACTATATATATTATGGAATGGTGCAAGTGTACAAGTATAAAACTCACTCACAGAAGACGAGAACACACTATCACTACTTACAACATGCTGTGGTAGGAATTCATAGGCGTAAAAAGGGGTCAAAGAGCCCTTATGAAATATTAAACTTTTAAAAATATAAGCACTACTACGTGCCTCATTGCCTTATTGCTAGCTACATATATAGAAATAATATTACGTCTTGGTTGTTTGGAAAAAAGGCTCTATTACTTTTGAAACTATAAACATAGTGCGTGAGTTGAGTGAGCTAAAAGCTAAAGACTACGTTTCCAACAAAAACCCTTCATTTCATTTTGATATTCCAACCCTTTTTTAAGAGAAAGATGCGTGCTTAAGATGAAATGGCTCTACAATTTCTACTATATACAACTCCACCCTTTTAAGTAATCGATAAATGCAATGAGAGAAACTACTAAAAGATTTGTTTCTGAATTTTGATATATTATAGAAATGCTACTAAAATCTTTATATCTTGAGTTTATTTTTGCATTACATACAACTCAAAATGGATAGCGACATACAAATAAACGACTTTACGGTTACTTAATTATAAAATTTTAAACCATCTTTAAAATGAAGCATGAAGCCCAATATTATCAAAAGTTTCTTATTAGAGAAAAAGGTACAAAAACCTAAATCCTTCGACGCATCTCCCAAGACGAAGTCTTATATATTTTATACTCTAAACTGAAAAAGGACCCTTTACTGAAAAATCCCGTATGCTCAAATTTCCTTACAACAAAACCTTTAACAAGTATAGAAGAGACTTTACAAAATTTTACATTGTGTCCTAAATACAAAGTCTCCAAACTCAAAAGTTGTTCCGACACTCTCTTTCTCTTCTTCCTTTTCAACAATAGCAGAGAGGTCTACATATGTACAACATTTATAAGCTATAAGTCCTGAACGAATTGAGCATTGTGTGGACATTTGAGAAGAAGAAGTTTCAAGTTCCTTAAGACTCTCTCGTCAACTTGTAAGATTCAATTCAATATATATTTCAGTATATAGGAAGTATTGTATTGTAGTTTGTATACCTATTCTCTTTAGTTGGTACTAGAGCCTTCGGCAGGATTTACATTTTTATGGTCAACGATGGCACCTGAAAACCACTTTCAACTTTTTTCTTCAGTTTTACTACTACCAACCAACTACACTAGGCACATTGCAATGCATTTCTTCTTCATGTACGAAACTCTCCAGAGAGAACAAATGAAATGTAAGCTGATGGATATATAGTATGTGACCCAACAACACTTTTAAATGCTAAGCTCCATCACAAAGTTCAAGTCAGGCTTCATCTACTTTACTCTCTTCTCAAGTCTCTCTCTCTCTCTTTCAGCTCACCTCAAACTTAAATTGTCAATATGCTCACTCATTTTCTAAACCTTTATAGTAAACACTTTTCCCATTACTACAAAATGCGTAATACTCTTTTTTCCCTTACATGCAGACAGACGAGACAAGGTTCTAATAAACATTTCAAATAATTCTTGCACATAAGAAGACGAAAACTATTCAACCCGTTAGTGCATTTGAAATTGAAGGCATTTACAACTTTTGAGGCACCAACAAGGTCTGACAAGCTACATACATAACATACTCTTCTTCTCTTCTGGAACTTGAAAAAAGCATATGGCAATGTAAATTATTATAGTTTCCTTCCTTTAGAAAAAGTACAAATAAGTTTTAACAATATGACAACTATCATTGTAGAGAGAGCTTACAAGTGTTAACATTTAACATGTGGAAATGAAAATGATTTAAATGTTTATTGTGTATATTAGAATTAAATGTAAATGAGAATGCAAATCTCAGGTGTACAGCTCAGCCACACATCACGACATTTAAGGTTGTTTTATAAGTTTTACACCTGCAAAGCCAGAATTTATAAAAAGCCACTTCACCTTACAATACAATTTAGAATACCATTATTATATATATATACACTTTTGTGTGATTACTATTTATGAAGAAAAAAATTCTTGGAATCAATTCATGTAGGTTGAGTAGGACGAGTTAGAAAGAAAGATAGGTAGGTAGTAGTTTTGTACTTTGAGCTAATGCACAGGTGTTGCTACAATAGAAGGATAATACTGTTCCACAATAGAGCACGTAAAAGAGTTTTTAAGTTGAAGAGAGAAAAAAAATGACCAAAAGTCAATTGCTTTTAAACCTTTTCTTCTCTACTCTTGTCTATACATATATATCCTTCTTTGCGTTTATTATTGACTAAAAAACCTTTGAAAAAACGTGAGAGTAGAGAAGAAGAATCAAATAGAAAATTTATCCTCCTTGTGTATCAATCAGAATTAAGCTGAAACTGTGAGGTCTTCTTCTTCTAACCTCAACAAGCAAGAAGTGATTTTCCATAAATGATTTCGTGGTATATGGACCTCTTATAACTAATTTGTAGTATATACTACTCTTCAATTTTTTATTAAAGACACACGAGTCTCCAATTTTCTCTAAACGAATAAAATTTTACAAGTGCAAGCTATGCACACAGCTGCAATAAACTCTCTTTTTTTGCTGAGAGAGCGACACAATAATTCCTGAATGTACATCATAAAATAAATTCCTGAATGACATAGTAAAAAACCGAAAGATGCTTAAAAAGGAAGCTTTAAAGAAAAAGAATGAAGCATACAAGAAAAAGTTCAAAGGTTACTATAATCCTTTTCATATGAGCTGGACATTTTACTACATACTATAAGACAAGACGTCCAACTGAGAGAGAGAGAGAGCTGGAGGAATTCCTCTCTACACTATTCTTCTCTTCGTCAAACTTCTTGGCATTCAGTATTCATATTAGTTTCTTTTGTGTGTACGAATTGAGAATTGAAGATTCAACCATTTTTTTATTACATATCCTCTTCTTCATCTTTGCTGGTTGCTTGTCTCAGCAATTATTCACACAGACACTTATTCACTAATGCCTCGACAAGAGGAAGACAGGTATGCTGCTGTCCATAATAATAATAAGTGAAGGGAAGATAATTTTAATCTCGTCGTCCACCAAACTATGAATAGCCATTTCATTTCATCATATATAATAAAGCCTTTTTGTCATTTACAATTCACAGCCAAATATACTGACGAGGCTACATAGCTTTAAGAAAAATCCTTTTGAAATGAAAGTTATCCAGCAGAGTGTTTAGTACTTTTTCCAACATGAGAGTTTGTTGTATTAGTTTTCTATAGTGAGAAGATGTTTTGCCTCCTATTATGTACAGACTAGTTAATAGTTACGTACGCATATTATGCGTTTAGATTTTCCTTTTGCTTATTGTTGTGTCTGTGTATACCTATTTTTTTCTCCTTAGCTCATCTCTTCTTCTCTCTGTTGAATGTTTAATAAGAAAAAGGAGATCCCTTGAAGGAACTTGTGTGTTGAATTTCCACTTTGCTCTAACGAAGTAACAAAAGGCAAAAGAAGTTTTGAAAAGAGTCTAAGAAGGTTTTCCAGGCATGTTAGCTTCACTTCAAGAAGAAAACCTCTCATCCATTCTAAAGCTTACTGGCGCCAGCTCCACGACTTTTTCTTCCCCTTATATATTCTATTTCATTCCCATCTTTTACAATTTACAACAATAACAATGCAATGCAACTAGCCTATAGTGAAATGAACAGACTTTTGAAACTCTCTTCTCAAACTTTTCTTCCTCAATATATACTACACAGGGTGGTGTAAACACCCTATCAAAAAAATTCTTTTCATTACCAAATCATTTCGGGTTGTTGTTGCTGTTGTTGTTCCTTATAAACCAAGTTTTTTTCTCATAAGGGAAAATAAATAAGAAAAGAGTTAAGAGAAGGAGAAGAATTGGATTTAGAAAAGAGAGAGAGAGAGACGCATCATCATAAAGTAATCTTTAAATTAAAAGTGTTATGAGATATGTATGAGAGAGAGAGAGACTAAGGTGTAAAAGATCTCGGATTTTTATAATATGAAACTACATTTCTAACTCACTTTGCCAGATATATTAATAATGTTGAGCTTTTGAGTATTTTAATTCTACAATTTATATACTTGTAGTTCCAAAAAGGAACAGACAGTTAAGAAGGTTGTTAGAAGTATATTATATTATAGGTACATATGTATGTATATATATATATACTTTATCATTTATATCATCCAATCAGAATTCGTGCATCAAGAGAATATATATATATAGGAGACTCTAGATATTCTCCGTCTTGCCTAATAATTCACTCGTCAATAGCCAAATACCAAGGCAAAATGTGTCTACGCTTTTTGGCTCTTATTTTTTTTCTCTTTTCTCTTACTATGCACATTTTAAATTGTTTGTTTCGAGAGCCAAAGGAATGAAAAGATGAGTTAGCTGAAATGAAAATTTTTCTAACGCCCATTTGACACTGTACATTTTCCAGATTAGAAAGAGTACAGAAAAGTCATTGTATTAATACATAGTGCGTAATAAGCATATTATCGTCTAAAAACTTTACAAGCACGTACTATCACATTTCCTCTCGTGTTATGTTGTAACGAGTAAATAATATAATTTATTTCCTTATGAAGTTTTCCAACTTAAAATCTGAAACCTGATGCATTATTCATTTCAACTAATAAACTATTCTCATACCTAATTCACAGTTCACACTCTCCTAATAATAATGCTAGGCAAAGACATTTTCAAGTTCAAAAACTGACTGACATGCAATTCTTTAATATAAACTACGTGATGAAAAGTTTATATGATAGAATTCTTCAAGTGGCTACAAAACTCTGTCAAATCAAGAGTGAAATTTACATGCAATAAAGTAGTTGAGACAAGCATATTTTTTGAAAAGAACCATGCATAAGGAATGTTGACTAGTTGACTGCTGGACTCACTGTTATATGATAAAAACTTTTTGTATCCTATACTCTTGACTTGTCATGGATTAAAAAACAGAAAAGTTTTAGCAAGGAGAGTGAAATTCTCTTTTAGTAAAATCCACTAAGCTAAAACACTCTCTCCTCTCTTCATTATTATTATTGAGAAAGAATCGATGATGAATATGATATGATGATGTGTATGTGTTGGATAAAGTAAGATTTTTAGGCGCCACTTAATTACATAGTTTGTAATGACCATTTCATATAATATAAGACCAGTAAGAATAAGAAGGGTAGGGTTGTTAGTTAGTAATACTATACCCATATATGATATATAGCTTGAAAAAATGGAGCCCAAAAAGCTGCAGTAAAAACTGACAGCTCCTTTACTTACTCCGATTACCATTCTTTGGTAGCCTTTAGTTTAGGTTGAACATTGAACATGTTCTCAACTCTTAAGCATTTACTTTATATGTACTAAGGTACTTGCTAGATCTAACTGCTTATAATGACCTATTCTCTCTCTCTCTCTTGTACTCTTTTTCTGTTCTGCCTGATTCTAGTTACACACATTGAGTGCGTAGTATAATATAACATCTTCTTATATGTCGAAACAATTTTCTAACTACAACAACTACATGGAACTACTTTTATAATACTTAAGCAACCTACCTATACCTACACACACAAAACAGTGTCTAATGAATTATAATCAACATTGACTCCAAAACATATTTTCTTATGCACTAATCACAAATTGTGCAGTGGAGGGCTAAATAATTTTCTCTGGCTACCGAATAATGTTACAAGAGCACAGTAATTGTTAAGACTCACAATGATTTAAATGCTATGAGTTGGTGGACAATTTATAAGTCTTTAAGGAGTCTGAATTTTAAAGAGGTACTCCATCTTCTATATTTCTCTTCTTGTCACACAGTTAGACAATAATTTCACAAGAAGGATTATTATATTAGTTGCAATGGACATTAAAAAAACATTTTTATACATGCATCTGCCTCCACTATGGTAGGTAGACAATTTATGTGAACAGCAATTATACACAACGACAGATGGAATAATGGAACTCATAGTTTTATAGTGATGACCCCGGACGACATTAGAACAGAATAACATCATAGCACAAAAAAATCATTATTTTGAAAGGTTTATAGTCAAAAGTCACATAGAGTTGAAATGACCAGAAGAATACTAACTACTTTTCATGGCTCCAGTGTCCATCTTATATTCTCCAGTTCTTCTTCGACCCAGGAGCCAGTTTATATAAACGACAAGAAAGGTTTGAAAGAGAGAATAAAAAATTGCTGAATGCTTGTCTTTTTTCGGGTGCTTCTTATTCTTATTTTATATTAACCTTTTTGTTACTTGCTATTGCATGGTAGTTATTTTCCTTTCATTGCAATTGCAATTGTTTTTAAAGATCTCATATCTGTATAAGCATTTGTCTGTCTAGAGAGCTAAACATTCCCACAGGTTAACTATTGCATGAAATGAATCTTCTTTTTTCACTCACTTTTTAAGTTAGTTAGTTAGCAAGTTCAAAAAAGAGCTTAGGGCTCTCTGAGTGAGAGAATGCAAGCATTAATGTTAATGCTTAGGTTCACTCTTCTCATTGCGTTGATTACTTATTCCAAGAAAAAGATTCTAATCCTGGAAAAATTATGGGCGGATACTTTCCTATATAAATCTCAAGCTTCAATATTTTTTTGCAGACTTGGTGGAAATTAAAAGTCAATGAAAAATGGGTGTTTTATAAACACGTCCCCTGCAGAAGAAGAAAGTATTGACCACCACTTCATATAATAAAAGATGAGCAAAGCAATGAGAGTAATAAAAAAACGCATAGAAATTATGTAGTAACATGATTAAAGATAATTCAATATGGAGTGTATAGTGCTCATCTCTAAGAAAGACTTAAGTAATAGACGAAGAGAGCAATGGATAAAAAAAACCTGTTCCGGATTACAGTCTTCTTCTCAAATATACCCTGCAGTGATCAAATGACGCCTGCCTTGCTTGCCCTACCTTTTTCTATTCATTTTCTTCTTCTTCATCATCATACAGTCAAAATCTCTATCTCAAAGTACACATTGTAACACATCTTGCATGTATTCAAAATTATCTATGTAGGCAACTTCTTCTCCAGTTGTTGTTATTGTTGGTATTATATAAACGTCTAAAGGTAAAAACCTGTATATATAACTAAACCAACCCATTGCACTTATATATTAGAATATATTTTCTAATGCTAATATAAAACTGAGCTTAAAATCAACCTACACTTCATAATACTTTTTAGACAGGTTAGAGATAAAGGAGTAGAGCATGTTCATATTATTATTATACAGTGTGAAATGCACGCTCCTATCAATTCCTTTTGGCATAAATATGAGAGTCTCATGACATGACTAATTTTCAAAAAATGTTTTTTATATGTATATATACTCTTCTCTCTCTTTCTCTGCTTGAAGGAAAAGAAGAGAAGATATCTGATATACATTTCTTTCTTAAGATTTATTAGCAGTTTTCTGCCCTGGCCATTATAATACTGAGAAAAGAAATTGAAGATGAGAGAGAGAGAAAAGAAGGATAGTTTTTTAGTCTACATATATATTGCATTGTAATGAGAAGCCAAACCTCAGCTCTTGAAGCAAGATTTCGGATAATGATATCAAAGCTCAAGATCAAAACTCTAAAAGACGAAGAAGGTGTTAGGATCTCGTATATTAGAGAGAGAGAATATGTACCTAGTAACTAAAAAACTATTTTTAATTTCATTTCTTACGTGGAGCATGAAACGAATTTAGTTTGCTATATGGAAGATTATATATGTATGTATACCTTCTGTGGTGTGTGTAGCAGTAGTTTTATCTTGTCTTGATCATATTTTAGATTTTAATTCCAAGAAGTATGTTTATAGATTGTGTCTTCTTTCTCTTTACGAGACTTTCTTTCATACTGCAGAATTGAAGCATTAAAAGCCTAATAAAATGACAATAGTATAAATACGCAATGCAGTAGTACAAAAATATATACCAAAGCAATGGCTTTATATTTTTGGAACAAATTAAAAAAATGAAGGACACAAACAAACCATAAAGTAGATAAATATAAAACAATAGAATAGCTGTAGCTATATGTATGTTTATGTCTGATTAAAAACTTTCGATTAATTGAGTATTATCTAATGACGTGGTTTATTTATGTTTATGTATCATTTGTTCTCTGAACTTGATACTTATTGTGGTATGTATTACTTAATTTTATGTTGGTTTATTATATAAAACTTCATAAAGTTTGCTTTCATTATATATATATTATTAATTGTGTCATATAGATAATGAGAGTTTATAGTAGACTGTTTGTTATACATACAAAGTTTTAATTATTTCCCATGAAAAATTTGTCATTCGTCACATCTTGCGTAGAAAAATATTTAACTAATCAAGCATAAATGATAATTTCATGATATAAATCATAACAACTACTACGTATCATAATGAAATGAGGAACTAATTAATATTTACCTTTTGAGGAAGATCATGTACTCCAGAGAAAAAAATCCTTATTCCAAATGTATGGATAAATGTCTTTTATTATTAATCGACCATTCAACTGTATTCAAAATGTAGTCAATCAATTCATCACATTAAGTCTAGTAGAGTGTGAACACTTGATAAAATATTCAAATGAAAACAGTCTACGGTAGTTTGCAAACCTTCTAAAAGAATGATATAAAACTATACACACATCCAACTGTTTTATTATACAATTCGCAATAAAGTACCATAATCAATGTTAATAATCTAATCCACTTTATTATGATGTTCACACACTTGTACTTTTTATTTCAACTTCTTGAACTTGTGAGTAAATTTCCAATTTTTTCTTTTAACAACTTCAATGTTTGTTGACAAACTTTGCTAGGTTGAGAACCTTATTTTTATAATCGTTTATAGTTAGTGTACTTTGCTAGCTAACACTTTTATTATAGTACAAAGACGACGATGTAAATGTTGATCTCTTGTACTTTGTGATGCTGATCTTGATCATCTTTAACAAACCTACGAAATTAGTCAAGAAGAGCCCTCCATGTTTCTCATGTATCTTCTGGTAGGTGAGTGAGGTGGATGTGACTTGCTGGGTAAGTTTTTCTTCTTCTGTCTCAAGACATGTTATATATATTTTTTGGGATATAGAGATATGACTTCACCAACATCAACTAGGCTACAACCTACACAACATACAACTTTTGTACTCTCCTCCAGCATAAGTGAGTAGTACACTTGTTATGAGTTGGAGTATATAGTAGTTTGGATGGCCAAGCTTATAAAACTAGTCCTCGTCCAAAAGAGAGAGAGAGACCATATAATATCATCATGCTGGTTCAATTGCTCATGTATTAAATGTGAAAATTTTCCCCTTATACAAGAAGAGAAGAGAGGAGGGATTCAGAAAGAGAATTTTTGGTTAACTCTTTTGACACCATCAACAGATGACGACTCACAAAGAGTAGTGAACATGCATTCACTAATAACATGCTCGAGTATCAATTTAATTTACACTGTTAGCTAACACACGACATTGTACAGTAGATTACAATAATCTCACTCATGTATATATAAATGTCTCATATGCCACACACCGAGGCATACAGAGAAGAAGAGAGAGATCAATCATATATACTACTACATGAAATGAGAGAGAATGAGACTTATGACTTCTTAGACATGAGACTAAATTAAATAGTAGTGTAGATTCAGAAGAAATCCAATTTCCTTTGGCCCAATTACACGTCAATTTCTTTACTTACCTAAGAACAAACAGTGTTTTAGTTGGAACTGTATGAGTTTTAGGAATTTCACTAGGTACTATTATAATAATATGTAGAGTTTATGAGAGTTCATGCAAACAATTTTAGCCTCGACTGTTATACTGGAATCAAGAACTATATCATATAGTGTATATGTAATGCATTTCCAAGAAAGTTTTGCATTTTATCAGCAAAAAGTGATATAAAAGCTCTAGATTATGAATTATATCCGGTCATAAACACTATATTTACTATATGAATGAGTCATATGCGAAGAAATAGCTAGACAATGTATATGTATTAGTTTGAAAAACCAAATCACAATCTTTTTATTCAAATTGAAGGCATATATTAGTAATATTTTTCATATATAGTTTTTGATACATAAATAGTTCATAGCTTTCTACATAAAAGATATATTTTAAAACTCAGAAGAATATATTATATGTATATAGTCAGCATAGTACTTGATATTGCTCTAATTAATGCTGCTAGTAAATATATTTTTTAAATATTACTCTGATAAATAGAATTCTCAATTTTCTCACAGACTAGCTGCTTATTATTTGCTTCTCTCACTAATATATATGTAACATTAAAATGTCTCTGCATTTATATAATTTGGTAAAACTCTTCTCTCGTTTTTACTACACAATATAACTACAACAATTTATGTAATAAGATAATAACCGATAACCGATAATATATTATGTGTAGTATACACAATGTAAATATTTTTATATGCCACATGTATTCTCATTATTATAAAGAGTTCAATATTTCTAAAGTTTACAATATAATGAAAAAAACGGCTGCGTTGTAGATTAACGAGTTTTAATACTTTTAGCAATATAGTACAAAGTTTTTTTCATGCAGCCTTTTGATTTTTGAAAAGTTACATTATATTTTCATATAGTACAAGAATTTAGTAGTAGTACATTCATCAGTATAGTAAAATTGTTTTTGGAGGGATTGAAAAATACCAATGTGTTGTGCATTGTATGTAGTAGTAGTATATCTTGTGTTGTAAAAATTGAGACAGTTATTTGTAAACAAGTGTCACAGTAGTGCTTTTTTGTGAGATTATATATTTTTTTTCAACGATTGTAAATAAGGCAGTGATGAGTAGCAATAGTAGTAGAACAGGTCAAAATGTAAATAGTGTCTGAATTTGCATTTTTTTAGATAAAAATAATTTCTATAAAATAATAATAGAGTCTACTTTTGACAATATAGATTTAGCCAAAGGTGCGTGCAGGAGAAAAGGAGTCAATGAATTTGGACCAACGAATTGATATATAAGAGTTTCGTGTGCAAATTACTGAATAACAGCAAGATTAAGGCAAATAAATCATATCATTAAATACAAGTACAAACACTGGAAAAATGTACAACTTAATATATATATATATATATATATATATGTATAATCGATTTTTATATATTGTCTAAACTAACATAAAGTGTTATAGCAGTAAAAGTTAAATACATATAACAACTTAATGTACAACTTAATATATATATATATATATATATATGTATAATCGATTTTTATATATTGTCTAAACTAACATAAAGTGTTATAGCAGTAAAAGTTAAATACATATAACAACTTATTATATATTCTTTGCTTCTTTTTTATTTATCATTCTCATATCTCTCATATTATAGGATATATGTTATATATTAGTCTCTAAAGATTTTTATATGGTAAGTTGTTGTTTTAAAGAATATTGTACTCTCACCCTATATAAATAATTCTATATTTATATATATATTATATAATCTATGCCATTAAATTCTCTTACTCTCTCTACTATACTAAATGTAGACTTTTTTGTTTGTATTTTTTTAAACGACAAATTGTATTTTATCATAAATCAATTTTGCGGAGGCGCCAACATCACCACACCACATCTTCTGTCAACTGTGTAAATACATGATCAAATTCTTCTTATCATCTACTGTTTGTTTTAGTGATGACACTTTTCTGTAATATTTACAATTGAGTTTGTTGTTCTATAATGACAGTATGGCATTGCAAAAAAGCAAAATTGTCCATACCACAGGTAGAGTTTGAGTTACTAGGTGGTTTGAGTCTTTTTCTAGCTTCCTCATCATCTTCCTGACACCCTTTTCTAGTTTCCAAATGTACATGTTGGCGCCGCCTTCAGACAACAACAATAGTGTCTACAAAAGATACAGAGTTGATCCACCAAATGATCATAGGGCTCAATAGAATGGAGCCAGATAGGTAAAAAGTCCCATGTTCTCAATTTAGTTGGCAGAATTTCAACTTTCCAATGTTGAATAGTATTAAGGAGTATTACAAATAAAATAATAAGACCAAATGGAATAGAGACAATATAAAATGCTACTCTACCAATGAGAGACAAGGAGAAAACTATTAAAGGTAGAGCTACAAAGGCAAATACTAAATAGAAAATGGCAAACCAACGATATTTTGCTGTAACTTTTCCTAACGTTGCTGCCATTTTAATAGGAAACCTGAAATTATATTAAGAAATAAATATTTTTACTAGTTCTGTACTATAAAATTTATTGATTTATAGTCTTACCTCATAAATGGAATAGGGTAAAAAATTAGGATACCAGTCAAATTGAAAAGAAAATGACATAATGCTAATTGAATTGACCAACGCAAGTTCGGTCCCTCAGCTGCTAAAGCTGCGAGCATTGCAGTAGTCGTTGTACCCAAAATTAGATCCTATAAAAGTATATATATGTATATAACTGTATTTTAGTATTTATATTTTTTTAATTCTCACCTAAAGTTAATGGATAAGCGCGTTCAAGAGAGATCATTCCCATTGCAATTAAAGGAGTCATAGCAGATGTAAATACAGAGCTTGACTGAACCAGAACAGTCATCACAGCACCAATGCCTAAATATAATTAAATATATCATAGTAAAATGCATTTTTGTCAAATTTTTAATAAATTACCTATGGCTAGATAACCAGTGAGACATGGGACATATGGAATATTTGCATTCACACCCTGTTGAAAAGAATTATTTTGAAGTTTTACAAATGTATCATTATTATTTTGAATAAAATTTTATTTCAACCTTTTGAACTGCGACAGCAAGTCGTCCTTTGAGCAAACTGGAGAGCACCTTCACTAAACAAACTAGGCAGCCACAGAGTAGAACCAATGATATTACCTAAAATAGATAATTAACAGTATTAGTGTAATAATTGGAATTACATAAAGCATCAACTAAGAAAGAATTATTACCAGTAGTATTATACCAACAGTTAAATCTTCCATATCAAACATATTGAAGAGAAAATAGCCTACATACATATTAGAAAAGATGTCAAAATTGATCTAAAAGTGCATTAATTTATTTGCATACATTTTTGACCCATTATTTCAGCAGCATCATCAGTCATATTAGTATTTGACTTGTTGCACCAAACTTTTATAAGACGTGCATCATCATATTTGGGATCATTAACAGACCATCCTATTATGACTTTTTTATCAATCTGTAAAGTAAATATCATTTTATTATATTTACTTTTACAATAAAACTTTGAACATTGCTCTCATCAATTTTTTTGTATGAAAAAACTTACTTGGACAATAAGAGATGTAAAAGGCTTTGTGATTACAGATAGAACTTGTATCTCTCCACCTTTTTTATTTTCCAAGTGCAAACTGTTGATCAAATATGTAGTTGTGACTTCCAAATATGCTATATAATAATAAAAAGTTAATATATAAATCTCATTAGTAAAGAGTAGAGATATATCATCAATAAAACTTACAAGTTAGCTGTTCAATTATTAATAAAACTGTAACTGTCAACAGATTGAACATATCATGTAAAACTGCTCCAGAAAATGCTCGTTCGAAGTCATCTCGGTTCGACATGTGTGTTAGAGCAACTACAGTATTTGTCACTGATGTTCCAATGTTAGCACCCATTACTATGAGTAAAAAATCATATGCCTGTTTTAGTACTGTTTATACTTAAAGTTTATATTAATAATTACTTATAGGGATCGCTGTTTTGACCGAGAACACTGAAATTTTATAAAAAAATTAGATATCTGTATAAAGTTTATTTTTCATGCATTTTAAGCTTATTTTCAGCTTACATCCAGAAGCTACCATTGAAACAACTATAGAAGTTGATGTTGAAGAGCTTTGAACACATACTGTCACAAGAATTCCCATCATGACTCCTACTATAGGATTATTAATTAGTTTTTCTTGTTGTAAAACTTCTCCTGCAGCTTTGCCTGCTATGAGACGAAATGAGTCACTAAGAAATCCAAGAGAACATACAAAAAAGTACAACAATGCCAAAATTGTGACAATCTTTGCCACAACAGTTTTCCATGTTGTTGGTGGTTGGCATTGCTCCAA